>CM065643.1:49482312-49570222 GCA_033220585.1 Dipteronia sinensis | reverse complement strand
AACGGGAATGAAATTAATGCAGCGGCAAAAAAGCAAAACTGTTGACGTGCCTTGAATTCTATTATATACATGTCTGATGTCTCTGTCTACCTGGACTTATGAAATTGAATTTTGTGTTTTATGGATTGAGCAAACAAAATTAAAGAATTTACGGGCATATTTACAAAATACAACCTAATGACAGAGAAAGGTCATGTGGGTTGTGGCTTGTGGGGTTGCTACTTGCTAGGTGTGGGTCTGTCCTTGCCAAAACACTACACCACCCACCACCTCCTCCATTGCCTCTTCCTCCTCTAATCCTCTCTTATTTTTTTCACTCACTTTCTTCTAGGGTTTGTTTCATTTTTTTTTGGGGGTCCATTTTCAGTCTTAATTTAGCTAATTATGAGTTTAATTAATTACAATAAGTACCTAGTGTATATCTTTATCTTATTGGCAATATGAAACTTAAAAAAAGAAAAAAAAAGCATATGTACCTGGTTCACAAAATAACTTTTTCCTAACAATCATAAACGTCTGGTGTTTGTGATTTAGGCATTAAGTATAGTATGGATTTTGAATAGAACAAACGTATTATCATATACGTCTGCACTTAAAAAAATATGAAAAAAAAACAATTAATAATTTTCTAGTCAAGTTGGTCATAATAATAAAATTCAACACCAAAGTTACATAATTCTATAATTTTATATAATTCTATCCATGATCGACTTAATCTGAAAACGACACTATAAACAATAGATACCTTCTTTGAATAATTGGGCACTTGGAGGGAATGAAAAGTACTACAAGTAGAAGAGATTAGTTGTAGCATAGCATTGCTTTCCACCAAATTGTACCATTTTCCTCCAACAATTTTTTTTCTAAAAAATAAATAATAATAACAATAATATCAAATTATGAATAGCTTAACTGAGATAAATAACTAGGCTTGGTCTTGGTGTCGGCAGAGACATAGCATGTGCCAATCCTAACACAAACTGTGTATTGAAGTCATCAAGTGTATAGGTACACCAACAAACTGTGAAGCAATATCGACCATCTCTCTGGAATCTGAATAATCAGCTGATCATTAGCTGATGTATATTCAATCTCTTCTCATTCCTCCCTGCAACTATTTCCCGTATATTCTTGGTTCATGATATCATCATCATCATCATCATCATCATCATTGATTCAAATTCACCAACTGGTTTTAATTAAATTTCGTTTTATTGCCACAGAAGTATATATATTCGCATAGCTTGCTCTTGATCTTGATAGAAATCTGAATATCATAAAACCCGCATTAATTAAAACTCGTGTATGATATTTCTAAAGATATGTGTATGTTAAATTTAGTTGGTTAGTATAATAATCTCATTTAATAACTTTGTCTTCTTCAAGTGATTAATTGTGATTGAAGTAATACTTAAGATTGGAAGAAGAAAAGAGGAGGAGGAGCTGGATTTTTCAGAGTGATTTGAATACATTAATTAAGTGGGATAATAACTTCTTTTTAGTTGGTAAAATAGAGTTTTAGTGGTGGGGTATTGTTTTGATCATTGGTATTGTAGCATTCAAGTTTCCCTACGGTTTCATGTATTCATTTTCTTTCTTTTGTATTATACACTTTTTTTATACTGTCGGCAAAGTTTTGATTTAACTTGTACAATGTTTAGTTACATTTTACACTCTCATTTAGTGGTTTTTATAATTATATATGTTTGTATTTTACATAAAAAAAATTATCACACAATGTTACTTTTGGTTGAACAGTAAAATTCATTCATTCAATCTGATAATATCTCAAATTCGAATCTTACCATTAATTTACTGATTCGGTAGGCAAACTTAAATGTGCTTGCCTGTATGATGAAAAAATTGAAGAAACATATTTTGATTCGGTAAACTTTGGCTTGGCATTTTTTCTAGATATTGACAAACAAAATGAGTGCTCTTCTACCATAGAACCACAATGGACATGGTAGGAAAACTTTTTTATGATTAGGTAATTTTAAATTGATTTGGCAATCTTAGGTAAAACAGGGTCCCAAAATCCTAATTATTATGAAGTTGGATCCTTCTCTCACCTCATCTTTGTATTCACCTAATCAATGGTTTGGATTAATTCTATTGTTTTAGCAGAGTAAAGACATCAAATTAAAGAAATAATACATATAATTGATAATAAGTTATATTAGACACATTACAATATTAACAGAGGAGATGGTGTTAGGTTTTAGCTCGTATTCTCAAGTGAACCTGATATTAACCAAACGAGACTCAGCTGATGTGAAACTTCCTGCACACGTGGGAATAACGTTTGGAAGTTGGAGATGGTGTTTTGAGGGAGATTTGAAGACCGAAGAATAACTAAAGAATCGGATTTCGGAAGACAACACGTTGTATTCCAGGTGACTTGTAACAGTGTATGGAGTGGGTGGCTAACCGTGACCGGAACCGTAGTCAATTATAAGCATGCGTGAAACGGGAAATATTCAGCGGGAAAGGAAATAATTCTTCTGAAGTTCTTGTGCTTATCAAAAAAGGAAAAAGAGGTTTGTCTTCATGAAGAATAGGAAAGCCATGTACTTGAAGAAAAATGATCTCTCTTTAACAAGAGACTTGTCATAAATAAGAAATAATATTTATGTGGAACAAGCAATTCTTGTATGTTTAGGAATATGATTTTCTTTTATCTTAAACTCCATATAGCTAGTATCAATAGACCTTGTAATTATGTTATTTGTGTGGTTTATCGGGTAAATCTTGTGTTGCGATTGGTTTATTTTCTCTCATTTTATTTTTCCGCTATTGACGTTAATTGCTATGAGTTATTGGCGTATATTAAGCACGACACTTTCGCGATCATCGGTTCAAATCCCCATCAGATGGCAATTAATGTGAGGAGGGGACCCATTTTTTTTTTTGAAATATAACTACTGTCGGGACCAGATGAGATTAATCATACTCTACAACAACGGCCCGAAATACTTCTCCTACTATCAGGAAGATGTTACATATGGACTACAACTCTCACAACTGGAGAGAGGACTGTTCTCACAAACCGGGAGAAAACTCCACACACATGCTTGTAAAATACGCATTGTGAGACTCGAATCCCTGAAATACAAGTACTGTCGGGACCCAGGTGAGATTAATTAGACTCTACAAGAACGGCCAGAAATACTACTCCCACTATCGGGGGAGAGGTTACATATGGACTATAACTCTCGCAACTTGAGAGAGGGCTGCTCCCACAAACATGGAGAAAAACTCCTCACATATACTTGTAAAATATGCATGGTGAGACTCGAACCCCTGATCACTAGGTGTGAAAGGGAGGTGCACAATCGTCTCTACTAAGAGGTGATGTGCCACCCATATCCAATTACTATAGCATCTTTTATTGAAATATGACCATGTATTTTTTATTTTTATTTTTACTTTTGTGTCATTGGTAGAATACAAACCGTTGATTTTGAAGTCATTTATCCAAGCTTTAAATATATAATTTGATACACGTTTTATCTTTAATTGTCGGGTCATACTTGAAAGTTAGAAAATGAAATGTTCGAAGAAATGCTTTTGAAATATACTCTGCAATTATGTAACATCTCCGTTCAATTAAGCATGTTGTTTTAAGTAGTGTTAGTTTTATTATAACTGTAGTCATCATTGAATGTTTTACTCAAAATTATTTGGCAATCTATTTAATACACACTATTTATCACTATATCGTAATCATCTTGTGTTAATGATGTATTTAGCTTATCAATACGTACAGTTATACAGACTTAAATTCTCAGTCTCAGTCTTTGATTAATTAAATTAAACTTTGTAACCATAAAACTGTATTTAAAAATTGGGATGTTACATTTAAATTAAAAAAGGGCCAGACTACTGTATTGATTTTGTATAATTAAAGAGATGATTATTAGTCATTGGATACTAATGCAATGGTTCACCGAATTAAAAATATTGAATTTATATATATATATATATATAAAGTAATCATTTTCGTAACTAATCATTTAACTATACAGATCCTATCTAAATCCTAAATTAATTTCCCACAATTAATATACATACATGTATGTAATAAAGAGGAGCAGATTAATTTATCAAGTTATTTTCAATAATATCATCAAGGTTCTTAATGAGGTAATTAATTGGGTGATAATTATTTTATGACAACACCAATTGTTTAATAAATAATTAGAAGTATTTGCTACATCATAATGAGAAAAAAAAAAATTAATACTACAGAATGAGATAGGCCAGTAATTACAAGGTGAAGTTGATTATACGAAAAGATTAATTGTAGGAAATTGAAGCCATAGTTAACAGTTTTATTAATTTCGCTGGAGATTGCTGTTTTAAGAGTGTAATTAATTGAATATAATATATATATATATTATGGATAGGTTTCTTAGATTTTGTCTGTGTGGGGCTTGCAGAAGTAAAACTGACACCATAAATAAGAATACCAAGTTAATATATATATATATATATATATATATATATTAATACTTGTATGTATATGGACTACAAAAATAAGTTTGAAAATATTGAAAATGTCATTGAATCCCAATATATTTAAGACATTATTTCTCTCTAATAATGAACCATAATAAGTACCTTGAAGTTTTGGGCTGTGAACAACCAAAATTACTGTTATTAATCTTGAATGTAAATGAAGAATGTTGTTATTTACTAGCGCATTTTCCTTGTACTTACCAAGCTTTATTATATTTTTTCTCTTTTTTTTTGGTTAAGTATTACGCTATTACATAAATTCGGGTTTTTTTTAGGAATGTGAAGATTCAAATCCGTAACTTTGTGATGCATATGTGACGGATTTACCACCGGATCAATCTCATACCGTCTCAATTAATTTTATTAAAAAAGGAATTTAAAATATTTGTTAATACTAATGGTGCCCAAATACTAATTTTATTACGGTTCGGTTACGGTTTGATTTTTATAAAAAATATTACCATTTGACAGCTTCTGATTGGCCGGTTTATTTTATTTTATTTTAAACAAATTTAAATGAAAACCGTCGATTAAACCGTCAGTTTTTGAAGTTTTTTTACTCTTAACCGTATTACAATCAGTTTTCAACCGGTTTTGTAACCGACAGTTACAGCCACGGTTTCGATTTTAATTTTGACTATACTGTTCAAGTTTGGAACTCTCGGTTTAGCCGAACCGTGGATACCATTAGTTAATATAGTACTCATTGTCTCATTCTAGAATGAAAAAAGAAAAAACAAAAAGAAGAAAAACACGGTGTGAATGGTAGGTAATATACAAAGAAATAATATAATAACTTTGACACTTATGAGTTGTTAAGCAAACAAATCCATCCAAAAATGGAGATTAGAATTTGACAAGATTTGACCAAGATTGCATCACTGAATTCTCTCTTATTAATATTTTATTACTTTAATTATTTTAATAATCCTTTTATTCATGGGACTATATAATGAAGTGGAAATTAAAAGAACCTAATCTTGGAAAAAGACAAATCATTGTTTCCATTATTAAATTATCAAACCCTTTAAGGAAATCTGATTTAGCAGAAAAAAGGGAATTCATAATTTTTTCCCACAATTAACTAATTAAACACTTCAATCAATTTTAATTTTTTTAGAGCTATAGTGTAAAAGAAAAAACATATAAATATATTTATCTTGTAATTCACTGTAGTTTTTATTTTCCTCAGTCATTCTACACAGTGGTGGTGGCCCTATCATCTTCTGCAATTCACAATTGACAGGTTAGTGTGTAGTTTTCAGTTTTCAGTTTTCACTTTTCACACTTTGTAAGAGTGAAATATGAAATAGCCATTGACTAAACACCCTGTCCAAACCCTAATTTGTTTTCTTTTGATCATCATATAATCGTTTGTTGATATTTCAGATCCCAACGTTTTTTTTATTTTTGTTTTATTTTATTAAATAAATAAAAATAAAAACAAATTTAAAGACAAGAGAAGGGCAATGGATCTGAAGTTCTGAGATCTCTGTCTTGAGAGTAACTTCTTTTATTTAAAAGAGGTTAAAAGGTTTATAGATTTTTCACTTCGCTGTCAATCAACAGGCTTTTTTTTTTCTTCTTGTTTTCTTTTTTTAATTTTATATTTTACACAGAGAGAGAAGAAGAAGAGAGTCAACCGACCTTTTTTTGGTGGCATGTATTTGTAAGGCTTCGAAGAGTCCACATATTGAGTTTTATCATCTTCATTCTTCAACTTCAAACCCTTTTCGTTTTTCGTTTTTTTTTTTTTTTCATTTTTTCTTCTCTCTCTGCAAATCTTTGAAGCCTTTTTCGTTTTTATCTCTCAAAAACCCTTTTATATTTCAAGCTCTCATATATATATATATATATATATATATTTTAAGTGGTATATAGTCAAGCCAAGCATGCAGAGAACGAGATAACACTTTGCCCAAACTAGGGTTCCCATTTATTTTTTTTAAAACATCAAGTATCAACTCAATCGTCTGATTTGAAGCCTACTTGTTTGGGTTTGGCAGACCTATAGCTTTAGCTAGAGTGAGAAAGTTTTAACACAGAAATAGAGAGAGAGGGATAGAGAAGGAAGAGCTAAGCAGTAAAACAGAGAAACAAAACGCAGCTTTGTGGCTTGCTTTCTTTCTCTTTCTTTCTCTCCAAACACAACACTTTTCCTGTTGAGAGGGAGTTGGAGACAATTTGGGTTTCTCTCCTTTTGTCTCCTCTGCCTCTCTTTGGACTTTTTTTTGTTGTGGGTATTCGATTTCTTGGTCGGTTTGATTTGTTTGTTTGACAACCATCTCTTAGTGTTGTTGAAAGTGAGGTTTTTTTTTTTTTTTTTTGTATAAATTTGTAGAGAAGAAGAAGAAGAAGAAGAAAGAGGGAGTGATTAGTGGGTGTGAAGTGTGAACATATTATAAAAAAGAGATTGGAAAAAAAGACAATTTTTGATGAGTAGTTTTGGAGGTTTTCTTGAGAATAGTAGTTCTGGTGGTGGCGGTGCAAGAATCGTCGCTGACATTCCATACAGTAACAACATGCCCACCAGTGCTCTCACTCAACCTCGTCTTGTTTCACCTTCTTTAACCAAATCTATGTTCAATTCTCCGGGCCTCTCTCTTGCTCTTGTAATAATTATTACCACACACTCCTCTCAAAACTGTCTTTTGTGTTAGTGTGTTTGTTAGTTTTTTGTTTTTAAAAAAAATCAAACAACTGATCTGGGTTTGTTCTCCGATTTTATTACAGCAACAACCCAATATCGACAATCAAGGTGATATTCCAAGAATGAGCGAGAATTTTGAAGGGATTGTTGGAAGAAGAAGCAGAGACGAAGAACATGAAAGCAGATCTGGAAGTGATAACATGGATGGTGGTTCTGGTGATGATCAAGACGCTGCCGACAACCCTCCAAGAAAGAAAAGATACCACCGACACACACCTCAGCAAATCCAAGAACTTGAAGCGTATGATTATTGTCTTCTTAATACAGTACATTAATATTCTAATGAGATTTTTGTTTAATTAACTAATTTTTATTTTTTTTTTGACTCCATGGTTTTGGTTCTTGTTTTTTAGTTTGTTCAAAGAGTGTCCTCATCCTGATGAGAAACAAAGACTGGAACTCAGTAGAAGACTTAGCTTAGAGACCAGACAAGTCAAGTTTTGGTTTCAAAATCGTCGTACTCAAATGAAGGTAAATTAATTCACTAGAACATCAAATATTTAGTCCCTTTTTTTGATTTGTTCAAAATTTGATGTTCGTTTTTTGAACCAGACCCAACTTGAACGTCACGAGAACTCATTACTCAGGCAAGAAAACGACAAGCTAAGAGCTGAAAATATGTCCATTAGAGATGCAATGAGAAACCCAATTTGCACAAACTGTGGTGGTCCTGCAATTATTGGTGACATCTCTCTAGAAGAGCAACACTTGAGGATCGAGAATGCGCGTTTAAAGGATGAGTTGGATCGGGTTTGCGCTCTCGCGGGCAAGTTTCTGGGTCGACCCATTTCTTCACTTACTGGTTCAGTTCCTTCTACACTTCCAAACTCAAGCTTAGAACTTGCTGTTGGCAGCAACGGCTTTGGTGGTTTAACAAACGTGACCACCACAATGCCTTTAGGACCTGATTTTGGAGCTGGGATTTCAAACGCTTTGACAGCGATGACCCCAAATAGATCCGGCTCTGGTACTGCAACCGGGCTCGATAGATCGATCGAAAGATCAATGTTTTTGGAGCTTGCTTTAACTGCAATGGACGAATTGGTCAAGTTGGCTCAAACTGATGAACCCCTTTGGATGAGAAACTTTGAAGGTGGAAGAGAAATGTTGAACCATGAAGAGTACATGAGAGCTTTCACTCCTTGCATTGGCTTGAAACCTAATGGTTTTGTCACTGAAGCCTCTAGAGAGACTGGCATGGTCATCATCAACAGTTTAGCTCTTGTTGAGACTCTAATGGACCCGGTAACCAAATATTTTAACTTGCTTCTCATTTTAGAGTCTCATTAATTTTTTTTTTTCTTTCTCAAACTTTGCTTTATTATTTTATATGTATATAGAATCGATGGGCAGAGATGTTTCCATGTATGATAGCAAGGACTTCAACTACTGATGTGATATCAAGTGGCATGGGTGGAACTAGAAATGGTTCACTTCAGCTAGTAGGTTTTTTCATTAATTTATTTATAGTGAAACCCATTTCAGTCTCATCACAAACATTAATTCTCAATTATGAAAACATTTTTTTTTACTAATTGGGTTTTTTATTTTCCAGATGCATGCTGAGCTACAAGTATTGTCACCATTGGTGCCTGTTAGAGAGGTGACTTTTCTGCGGTTTTGCAAGCAACACGCAGAAGGGGTTTGGGCTGTGGTTGATGTTTCAGTCGACACCATTAGAGAAACTTCTTCTGGTGCACCCACATTTGTCAACTGCAGGAGACTTCCTTCAGGTTGTGTAGTACAAGATATGCCAAATGGTTACTCTAAGGTAAATTAATTACTCATAATTATATCACTTTTTTACACTTTCTTAATTTCTTTGCATTAAAGCCCTTTCTAGTGTCTTTAATGAAGTTTGTTGAACTAACTGCAACATTGGAGCTTTAGTTGAGTAGCATTTAATTTCTGGGGAAAACACCAGGTCAAAAAATCATGGGTATTTGCATTCCCAATCTACCATTAGAGAGAGCAGAGAGCTCATGCATCAAAGAATTTTGTTTGTCTAGTGATTACTTACTCACTGTATTCAGTATCCTCACACTGTCATGTCAGTCTTCTTGTGAACCTTCCTAAACTATTATTTTATTGACCTTGATCATCGATGCATGCTTCTTCTTGTGTATGATAAGTATCAAATATCATATTCTAATTAATTTGAAAGATTTACAAGTTTCAACAAGTGGATTTACTTAATCAAATTATAATATTGTCATAGTACACTACAAAATCGAGGTTGCCTCGTTATTTTATTGAATAGAAGCCTCTACTACCCTAATTTTTGTGCCTTGATTGTACACATTAATTTCATATGCATAGGAATCTTCAAAACTTTTTGGTTGAATAAATTAAACATTTGATGTTTCTATTCCAATCTTTGATGCCCGTCTCGTTTATCTTGACTAATTATTATATAATAGTGAATAAACTATATGTGTGACCTGGTTCCAGCATCAATGTGTTTATTTTTCTACTCAAATGAAAGACCCCTCTAGTCAAATTCCAAGACCGGTTATTTTTGTTTTCATATATTTTTTTATATATATAATATATACGATTATCAAAGATGAGGTTAACTAGACATTAGTACACATCTCGATGTCACCTTCCACGTTGTACCTTTGTGTTCCTTCAAATCATGCAAAGACTTTTATACATTATCACACCAATATTTTATGCCATCTTATTATAAGGAAGAGAATCTTAAAAACAATTCTCTTCATCGAGCCCAATCTTGAGATTTTTTCCCAGATTTGCCTCCCCTCCTGTTTGTTTTTAATTTCTAACTCATTTGTCAATCACATTTTTTTATATTCAAATTATAAAACAATAATGATTAATAATTTTTTTTAAATATCATACATACTAAGTTTGGCTGGTAGTTTTCCTCCATTGATGTACATTATGGTTTTCTCGAGTAAATTAATCAAATCTATTTAGCTCATAGTTTTCTTAATTAGCTCATTTAATTTAGCTTTTGATGATTACATTATATAATTTTTCTTTTTTAAAAAAATATTTTGCAGGTTACATGGGTTGAACATGCAGAATATGAAGAGAGCCAAGTTCATCAGCTGTTCAAACCCTTGATAAGCTCCGGCATGGGGTTCGGTGCTCAACGGTGGGTCGCCACCCTGCAACGTCAATGCGAATGCCTTGCCATTATCATGTCCTCCACCGTCTCCTCCAGAGATCACACTGGTAATATATATATATATATATATAACAAGATATTAACTAATTACAGTTTTTATTTCTTTAAAAAATTGATAATGATGTTTAAAACTGTTGTTGTACAATAATAATTTGTAGCAATAACTGCTGGTGGTCGAAGAAGCATGTTGAAGCTAGCTCAAAGAATGACAGACAACTTCTGTGCCGGTGTGTGTGCATCGACAGTACACAAATGGAACAAGCTCAACGCCGGCAACGTCGACGAGGACGTCAGGGTGATGACGAGGAAGAGCGTCGACGATCCCGGTGAGCCGCCGGGTATTGTGCTGAGCGCCGCCACCTCCGTTTGGCTCCCAGTCTCTCCTCAGAGACTCTTTGACTTTTTACGCGATGAACGGCTAAGAAGCGAGTGGGACATACTCTCCAACGGTGGGCCCATGCAGGAGATGGCCCACATCGCCAAGGGTCAAGACCACGGCAACTGCGTCTCTCTCCTCCGTGCCAGTGTAATACTTTTCTCTCTCTCTCTCTCTCTCTCTCTCTCTCTCTCTCATTATTATTATTTTTATTTTGGAAAGTCGAAAATCTCACATTTGGTATCACGTAATGACGCATGTGTCCTGTACTGTAAAGTCAATAGGGTAGAGATAAAAAAGGTGAATTTGAAAGGACAGAGTTGGGATTTTTGGAAGTATCTATAAAGACATTTTCATGGCAGAAAATAGGAACAGCTAATATCTTTTGTTAGCTTCCAAAAGTCAAAACATAGGACACTTGTAACCTTTCTTCAACAGTTCTGACCTCATCGTTTTTTTTTTGGACTCATGGATCAGTTTTATTATTATCATTATTTTTTAACAGTGTTTTGACCCCCACCTGTCTGTCTCTATATACACGCCTGTAAAAGATTATCAATACTGACACGTAAAATACAGTGAAAATGGCAAATTACGTAAATGTGTCTGAAAAAGGAGGGTTGACAATTTATACCATTATTTGAATGCAGGCTATCAACGCCAACCAGAGCAGTATGTTGATACTTCAGGAGACATGCATAGACGCGGCTGGGTCGCTTGTTGTGTACGCGCCCGTTGACATACCTGCCATGCACGTGGTGATGAACGGTGGTGATTCAGCCTACGTTGCTCTCCTCCCTTCAGGATTTGCCATAGTTCCGGATGGTCCAGGCTCACGTGGCCCAGGGGCTAACGGAGGCCCCACAAACGGTAACAGTGGTGGAGGTAACGGAGTCACACCGCGGGTGAGTGGGTCCCTACTAACCGTTGCTTTCCAAATCTTGGTGAATAGTCTCCCTACAGCCAAACTCACGGTAGAGTCGGTGGAGACGGTCAACAACCTCATCTCTTGCACTGTACAGAAGATCAAAGCCGCTCTTCAATGCGAAAGCTGACGTATGCATGTTGCTGCTTCAAACAATCAAACATCACGTGATCATATGGAAGTTAGTCGTTAGTATTTTTTTTTTATTTTTTTTTTTTTACGTTTAACAAATGACATGGTGATGAGTGTTTTTTCTGTGCATGGTTGTAGTTAAAAAACAAAAAAAAAAAGAGAGAGCTTTGGTTGTGTGAGTAAAAAAAAGAAGAAAAAACTGTGTGCTGGGATGGGGGGTGTTGAGTCAAGAACGAACCGCGCGTGCGAACTCCTTGCATGGTGGTGAGGATGGAGCTGAGTCGCCAACTCGGTACTTGTTTACTGTTCTTAACACAAGGCAAGGGTGGTGGTTCGGGTATTGACTCAGGTCGACCCCTGAGTTGGCTCAAGTTGTTGAAAAGTCAAATGTCCAAAAAAAAAAACAAGTTTTAAATTTTAATAGTGTCTTGATCTTGGTATTTAATTGAATCTTGAATCTTGAATCCTATTTTTTTTTTTTAATTGTAATTTTAAGTTATTATTGTTTAATTAATTACTCTTGCTTTGCACTTCAATTGTGATTTTCATATATTTATATAAAATGTGACACATCAAATGTGTCATATGAAAGTGGTGGGGTGCATGTAAAATCACGCAGGAAGAGATGCGAGTGGATTGATGGATTTGGTATTTTTGAAAGTGATTAAGGGTGAGGTTTTGTCATTAGTGGGAAGTGGTACTGTGTGGGGTGTGATAGGGCATTTAATGAGGTAGCAGAAGCTGTTGGGAGAGAGTGTTGCTTTCATTTAATGCTGTGAGTTTGGCAGTACTACTGTCTAGTATATCTACTGTGTCTAAAACCTATATATCTATACTCTCTGGTTACCTGTAGGCTGTATCCACCAATTCTACAGCGACTCGTTTTTATTTAAATTTTGTTTGGAGGGTATATCTGACATACTATTATGCATATATATTGTTTGATTTCATGCATGCTCTTCTGTGTAATTTTTTCACGGATTCTGAAAAAGTGAAGAATTATTATTCCCATTGGGAGGCAAGAGTTTGGTATGTGTATCTTGCCGTGTTGGAATCATCTTTGGTAAGTTAGATTGCATTGGTTGAATTCATCACTAACATGGCAACATCAAGAGTTTTGTCTAGGGGTAAGCAAACGTTAACCGAGTTAAAATAGTTGAATCTAGCTATATGTAGGATTGACTTTGCCTTACATTTGTCCGTGTATATAAGAAGAAAGATGAAATCATCACAAATGAAAGCATAAGCTAGACAGTGTTTTACTACGAAGGACACTTAAGAGATTGGTACTGATAATGTCAAGTTTGACCGTTAAATTTTGTTGATATTTATACAATAAATCTGCACATATAGTATATATGTTAAGTAATTATAGGATATATTTATTATTGTTGTGCATTATAGGTCATTAGGATTGGTATCTTTGCTTTTTGACCATGTGAACATGTATATATAGCAGAATCCATAAATTGAATGTTCAATAATGAAAGCTTTGCTGAAATTTGGCATTAGAATTGAATGAGCTAACGTTTCCAGTTTTGATTATCAGTAGGTGCATAATATCATCAAAATATCACATGCTACTACTCTGAGCAAATTTTGCCACCATTTCAGCTATAGCAGCTACTTTGCTTGCAGAGGAAAAATATCAGTGAAACTTTATATGAATACAGTAATATTCTTCCCACTTAATACCACCTTGTAGATAAATATATATATATATATATATATATATATATATATATCAACACACAAGTTTCTTCAATTAGTCAATACCTCATAATAAAAAATAAAAAATAAAAAATAAAAAATAAACTTGGAGCTTTTTAATTGAAGTTGAGTGATTGGGTAGAGGACAAAAAAAACACAGAAAATTTATGTTGACATGAATGAAATTTACTACATATACTTGTGTCTATGAAAAACATGTGAGGGGATATTGGAGATAGATAGATAGATAGATATATATAGATTATAGAAAAATAAATATATCACAGATATGTATGTGGATACAAGCAGGTGTGGACGATGGTCTTTAAAGTCAAGAAAATGAAATGCTATCCGAAAAAAGGCAAGGACAGTTGGGTCTAATAATATAAATTAAATAAATAAATAAAAACTTTTTTTTTATTATTATTATTATTATTATTATTATTATTGAGGACATTGTTTTTGGACCTTCTACTTCACAATCTACTTGTTCATCCATAGTCATTTTAGTCTTATTATCCATCCAAAAAAGTCCACCTCTCTTTCACATGCTTGTGGGTTCCACTACCCAGGCCACCCCTATCAACTTCACCGATCTTGTTTTTTTAATCTTGTACAGTTCACTTTAATTATTTGTGGGTCACTTTGATATATATATATATATATATATATATGGAGGGACCATATTTGTTATATATATATATATATATATATTACTGTTCTTCTACTATGGTTACATTGTAAATCCTTTTTGAATTACTCAATGTAAATTTTTTATGGAATAGTTAGTATTTTGTTGGGTAGTCTTAACATAACTTAAAATTAAGCCCTCCAATTTTATGATGCATTATCCGGTACTCTTATTTTTGCAGGTTTGAATGTGGATTTAGTAAAATCTTACCAAACCCAATTTGTTGTCATCCTCACGAACTCTGTTATATTTTATGGCCACGGATGGATGCTACCAAAGGGAGTGGCCGAATGGCGATAACATGCAAAAAAGGAAGAGACTCATAGAGTAGCATAGGTAAATAGAGTTTTTGTACATTTTCATTATTCCATGGACAAAGAATATATGGTTACTTAGAAGTTAGAACCATATGCATAATGCATCCATAACTCCGATCGTAAAAAAATCAAAAGAAAAAAGAAAGAATTCAGTTTATCAAAATTGTATATTTGTCTCTATATGATATATGATCTAAACCGGTACTATTATATATTAACCATATTAATTGTTTAAAATGTGTTATATATCACAATTGCATGTATTTTTTATCAAAAGTAATTTAATACATTAAACTACTTAATTGAAATATTAGATAGTTTTTATTATTAAAAAACTATATGTCATGAGTATACTTTTTATAATTAAAAGAACAATCTCTTCTAAAAGAGAAAATCTTGCATGCACCCGGTGCAATGCACCCTAACCAATGGGTGCATGTCATGTGGCATAGAAAACTCATTTAATTGATTCTCCATACCACATGGCATGCACCCATTTAACTGATGCATTGCACCGGGTGCATATAAGTTTTTCTCCTTCTAAAATCCCAACTAATTTATAATTTGCGACGGAAAAACTTCCGGCCAACTAACAATGAAATATTAATTTCTAAATGATACTAATCGACAATTAATGCAAAGAAATATCGTATATGATAAATATATTTTATAAAAAGCTCGTGACAAACATTGAAAATTTGATTGAAACGATGTGCATGGCGTGATTTATCTATTAACCATCGCTTTCATATAATTGATTTTTTCAAAGTCAATCTCCAGCTAAAATGTTACATATAAGTATATAACATATATATTGCTCAGATTTTTATACCGAAAGTTTTGACATGGACACAGCACAACCATGAACTTCGATTGCATCAATCCAGTGTATTATGCAGAATTCATGTATATATAAGTCATATATACATACATATATATCTTCCACAAGGTCGGTCAGATGGGTTTTTTTTATTACTTTATTAATTTATTTCAATAGAAGACAAATTATACGTTTCGTATATAGTTGTTTAGAAAAAGAAAACGAGAATGAAATTGACCAAACCACAAAAAGCTTGAATACGTATGTGTGAGAGCATGATCGTGTTTACATTGACAATAAGAGAAGTCATACTACCTTGTTTGAAAGATGAAGAAAATTAATATAGAGAAAATAGTCATTTTTCGATAGCGAAATGTTCATATTTTCTTTCTTTGTTTTCAGGGTCATGAGTGTGATGGGATGAAGAAGAAATTAATTAATAAATAATTGAAAAGTATAGGGAGATATTGGAGTTACTCTAGTTGAAATGTTACACGTAACATTTAATGCTTTGATTGTTAGTAGATCATCGTATAAAAGAAGCCTTTCAGCTTTAATTTGATTAAGAAAAAACGAGAGAGAGAGAAGGTTGGTGGGTGAGATATTAAATTGTCAGAAGATAGAAACTTGAAGATTGCTACTCATCGGTGCAATTAATGGAGTAGGACCATATATGACTACACAATTGCCAAACTACAACACCAAACACACCCCTTTTTTTTTATTAGAATTAGAGAGCCTGCATTTTCTCCTTCAAACTCCAAACTGTTTTCTCAATGTAGTATGAACACGATCTAACAACATATTTATCCACTTCTAAGTGTTTACCATTTGGTTGTGAAGTCTGAATCATTATTAAAGTCGCGCTGTACTAACGTCACACGGGCTCAAGTTATGCTATACTAATGTCACACGGGAACGAGTGCTGCCGAAACAAAATTTTAATTATCCTATTATATTGAGGAGTTAAAGTTTTATCTCTGGGTTTTATTATTTCATTTCTTACCTTTTTAGGGTTTAAGGGTGATAAAAGAAAAATAATAGTCAAATGCCGAATTGAGAAGAAGAGAGTTTGTTTCACTGTTGTAAATACGGTTTTGAATTTGTAATAGTAGAAGTTGAGTAGTGGATCACAATATAAATATAAACTTATGTGGAACTATATAAAATATCATGTCTATTTATTAATTTTTATTAACTTTAGTATATCATTATTTGGCTATTTAATTGATTTGTTTTTTCCACCGCTTTTTGTATTCAACACCTGAAAACAGACTTGGGATTCAATTAAATTGGATGCAAACAATGCAAGTGACGTCTTTTGATGTTACATGCATGGTTCATGAATATGCTTTTATTGTGTTGGGTTATCGCGTCACGAGGTTTAGTTTCTGATTAACAAAGTTCATTAATTGGATGTCAGATTTTGTCCAAAAGATCAGGAAATTATTAGTAGTTAATTGACTGTGCATGGTATTAATTTGGTTTTACGGCCGTCGGCGGCAAATGTTACTACATGGAAAAAAGTCTTCACATGAACGGAAAATTTTTGGATGCCAAGATTCACTCAAGTTTCTCTCCACGGCTCACGTGAATCTACAAAATATTTACTGTAAAATCACATAATATGATTTAAACCTATAGTTTTATCGATATAAAAATTAAGAACTTGATATTTAACCAACCCATTTCTATCATATATTTGTTGTTTTTTTCGTTTTAGTTACAAATTTGAGGTTGATAATGAAGTATGATTTAAACCAAAAAACATCAACTCGTGTTATGAAAATTTTATTACCTAGATAGTTCAACTATTTTAGTTATTTAAATACGTTGTTTTGATAAGGATTTATAGTCTCTGATTCCAAGGTTGATCGATTCCAAGACTTTGTAACACTTTTTAGTCTTGAAGAGATGCAAGCATACAGATAAATTATGACGTGGTACTTGTCTATTAACAGTACTTAACACCCAATAATTAATTATATCATTACATCCAGCAACATTTGAAAATTAATGCATCGTAAATCGTAACAAACCTAACATGTTCTAATTGTTGTGTATTGATATCATCCACTCGTTTAATTGACAAGAAAGATTTTGTTTTGAAAAAATAGGGTTTACTTTTAAGTTTTAACAGTTGATAACAAGCCAACAAGTGCGTAGTTCAGCTGGTAGTTAGACGGGCTTGAATTTAGACAAATGACTCTCAGGTCAGTAGTTCAAATCTTACCAATGACGAAAACTTTTAAAAAATTACTTGAATTTATAAATATATTGTCTTTAAAAAAAAATAGTTGATAACAATCAAACTAATTCGTAGTGATTACTGTTAAAATTTAATGCCGTCCACCGTATAATTTGAAAATATTTAATATTCAAGTTGCTATATTATATAAAATATATGATATATATATATATATATATAACCATTGCCCAATTAAACATTGAATGCTATTGATTTTTATTCAAAAAAAAAGATCAAAGAGTACATCAATATCAATATATCATGTGCTGCTGTTTTTATTTTATTTTAATAGTGCTGCTGCTTCTGAGCCAACACAATTCTGAGAAATATATATATTCGGATCTTGGGGGCCCAACTTCAGCCGAATACGGGCCGACGTACTACGAACTTTGAATTGATTGAAAAAACGGGCCATAGACTCGGGGATCCTACATAGGTTCATGGCCCATCTAAAAAATAAGGCTGTGTTTCTTCAAATTTAGAAAGGGCAAATTGCACTGAACCCCTTGCGGTTTGGAAAAGTTACACTTAGATGGAATAGTTTCTTTATTATGCACTAACACCCCCATGACTTACACTTGACTTTAAAAATACCTAAAATGCCCCTAGTTATATTATTTTATACTTTTTGTTCACCTTTTAACCAAAAAATTTAAAAACTTTAATAAAATAAAAGATACGATTTATTAAATAAATAAATAGTATTAAAAATTTAAATAAATAAATAGTTTTAAAAATAATTTTTTTTTAAATATTCTAAAAAAATAGTTTAAAAAAATAAAAATAAATAAGTTTGGATATTTAGATCTTTTCTTGTCCCTATTAATGAATATCCTTAAAAAATTAATGTTTTTAATTTTATTTATTTATTTATTTATTTAATTTTTTAAAACTATTTATTCATTTGATTTTTTAAAACTATTTTTATTTAATTTTTTTAATTATTTATTTATTTAATTTTTTAACTAATTTTTTATTTAATATTTTAACTATTTATATATTTAATTACTCATATTTTTTATTTAAAATTATTATTTTTATTAAAGTTTATAAATTTTTTAGTCAAAAGATAAAAAAAATTAAGTATAAAATAATATAACTAGGGTCATTTTAGGTATTTTTAAAATCAAATTTAAGTTTTTAGGGTGTTAGTGTATAATAAATAAAATATTCCAGTTAAGTGTAACTTGCCCAAACATTAAGGGGTTCAGTGTAATTTGCCCTTTTAGAAAACAAAACAAATTATAGTACAAACAAAATTAAACACTTCATTATTTCAAGTAAAACTTTCTTTCCATCTTAAAAAACTAATCCAATTCCATGCGTTGAATCTTTCAAGGGGTAACTAAGCCACCTTTAATTGAGTTAAGCGTGAGAGAGTCAATTATCGTGTGCTCAATAATTAACTTTTTTATATGTTTAGTCCATAATTAGATAACTGTACTGATCAGGATGTATATATGTTTTGAATCTTCAAAGGAGGAACTAAACCACCTTTGCTTGAGTTAAGCGTGACAGGGTCAATTATCGTGTGCTCGATCAAGATATGTTTAGTCAGTATTAAATGCAACGGTCATAATATTTGAACTTATAATCCCGTCGTGTAGAGTTAAAGGGTATACTACGAAATCAATCTTATCTCATCAAATATTTTTTTCATTTGGGTATACAATATAGAACTATTAGTCAACAATCAACCAGTATCCAGCATTGAAATTACGTCACACTAATTATTTATACAAAGAAGTACAATATATACTGTATTATAGACAATTGGGTGTGGGACTGTGGGTACTTCTGAGTTTTTCAACTTAATTATTTGATTAGATGGGAATCCAGAAATATACAAATTTTTTCTTTATATGTACTGCACTTTCACGTGCATGTTGTGATTGTTGTCTATATATGATTACTCAATCTCGTGTATATCTTCCAACTTCAAAATTATTTTATCAAAAGTTGGTGCAATTGACTTGGCAGTGCTCGCAGGGCAGCAAAGCCCAATAATCTACATAGATGCAGTTCTTTACTGCATGGATTCATAATCCATTGCATTGCACCCAAATTCGTTCACGTTTTTTTTTTTTTTGTTCCATATTAGCCCATTTGGGTTGGACCCTATTCAACTTAAAGAGTAAAATACTATAGCTTATGCTTCTTTGATTTAATCTAAAAAACTATCCGTTTTATTACATTCGTTTACATCTACTCCTTCTGGATGCACACTATATAATAATTTCAGTTTCTCCATACATCCTTCTACTCTGACTTAATCAACATTCAGTTATATCTAATCATCAGTTTAAGGGGTCGTTTGTTTTTTTCACTTAAAACTTAATGAGTCTGAATTGAACTCATTAAGTTGTTTTGTTTGTTTTTGTAAGTGGTCAAACAACTTAAAAATATCAAAAAACAACTTAAAATAAAAAGTAAGAAATCCTGACTTTTAACTTAATTCCAAATCACTGAATTACAATTAAAATATTATCTTCCAAGTCTATCCTTTAAGAAAAGATATATTTCCAAATTTATCTTAATTTGATATGGTATAAACATATTTCTTTTAACATATTTCTTATTTAAACAGGTTTTAGAAAAGAAAAAAAAAACTCTAATTACTTCTCATAATGAAATTTTTCAAAGATTGAACAATTGAAATTCTCTATTGCCACATTCCGGTAACAACTTTTTTTTTATTTTTATCTAACTATTCGTATAGGGTTCAATAAATTTGTCTATCATATTGAGTAGATTTCGTGGCTTGAAGATGTTATAAAATTATTGTATATGAAAAATTCAAGAACATTTTTTTTATTTGGTTTCCGGTGCATATGATCCAGGAAACAAAAAAAAACAAAAATAGTTTCATGAATTATATTCGCCGGAAACGTGGACAACATAAAAATTGAACTTGAACTTGAATTTTTTTTTTTTTACAATAAATTTAACTTAAACTTTGTTTGCAAAATATGCAAAATTATATTCTTTGATTAATTTTTTTAATTTGTTAAATTGAACTTTGTTTGAAAAAAAAACATACAAAATGTTATAAAGATTTATGCATGTTAAATTACTTCTTTTAATTAGTATAGATATAAATGTAAAATTACGTATTTTCAGACAATTTTATTTTTAAAAAACAAACATGTTGACAGTACATTCAGATGTGAGAAGATAAAAAACAAACATGTCATTCAGGTTCAGATTTCAGTCCCTATTCAGTCTTCAGAAAAATTCAAGACTGTTCAGTCTTCAGACAAAAAAACAAACGACCCCTAAGTATATTGCACTTAATTTATTCCATCATGGCGTAGTGAAGACTTTCCGTTCATGCCAAATTAAAAAATCGAAATAGTTAATATTTCAACATCCTATACTATTAATTTAATTTTGGCTAATTGTCACAGATCCCCCCAGACTATACACAGATTCGCATGTTTCCCCCTGAATTTTTTTAGGCACTAAACCTCCTGAATTATCGGAAATTGGCAAAAGTAGATTAAATGCTAACGTCATGCACTGTTCTGCCATGGTAAAATACACTAAACACCCTTATTATATACATAATTATATCAAATCAGAAGAAAAAAATATGACATAAATACCCCTTTTACAACATTTTTAAAAATCACCTTTTAAAAATAAAAATTTTAAATTTTAAATTTAAATATTGGTTTAATAATAATAAAATTCTGAACTTTTTGATAAAGAAACATAAATAAATAGAGAATGAAAATATCAAATTGATTTAACAATTATTTAAATTATATTTTTTTATTTAAATATCCCTAAATATAAAACCCAGATGAATATATAAATTATTTTATGTGAATTATCATTTAAACTATCTTTTGTATTTAAATATCTCTAAATATCACTTAATCATTTACGATAGCAATGTTATTAATAATATAAAAAATAAAAATAAAAAATAAAATAATAATAATAATAATACTAATAAAATAATAATAATGATAATACTTTAAATACCATATACTCTTTTTTTCACGATTACCATCTAAATTATCTTTTTTATTTAAATATCCTTAAATATCACTTATTCAATTACCATAACAAGGGTATCAATAATGTCAAAAACAAAAATAAAAATTAAATGACAATAATTTAAAAAATTAAAATATTATAATAATACTAATAAAATAATAAAATAATAATAATGATAATAATAATAAGAATAATACTTTAAATACCCTATACTTTTTTTAGTCATTATCATTTAAATTATATTTTTTATTTAAATATCCTTGGACCTTACCCCTTATATTTTCTATTCACCATTAAACCCCTAAAATTTTATAACAATGTATATTTAAATTATATAAGGGGAATTATCATTTAAATTATCTTTGTTATTTAAATACCCATGTTATTGTAAATGTACAAGTGATATTTAGGGATATTTAAATAAAAAAAATAGTTTAAATGACAATTTGTATTAAATAATTTATATATTCATCTGGGTTTTATATTTAGGGATACTTAAATAAAAAAAGATAATTTAAATAAGTGTTAAATCAATTTAATTTTTTCATTTCTCTATTTATTTAATTTTTTTATCAAAAAGTTCAGAATGTTATTATTATTTAACCAATATTTAAATTTTAAATTTTAAATTTTTATTTTTAAAATGTGATTTTTAAAATTTTTGTAAGAGGGGTATTTATGTCATATTGTTATATTTTTCCCGATTTGATGCAATTATATATATAGTAAGGGGACTTAGTGTATTTTTTCCATGACAAAATAATGGATGACGTTAGCATTCTGTCCAATTTTGCCAATTTCCGATAGATAAGGGGGCAACATGCCAATCCGGGTATAGTCTTAGGGGGATCTGTGACAATTAGTCTTTAATTTGTATAAATTAGTAATTTACATGATTGATTAAAAGTTCAAGTAACAAATTTAAGCTTTGTTATATAGATTTTTCGTCAGCATGACACGTCAGTAAAGGTAGCAGATAATGCGGAAATATAGTAATTCCATATCATCAAAAGTCAACAAGTCAATGAAAGGGACATTGGCCGAGGAAACGTCACTAGGTATAAACATGTCATCAAGAAAATTGATATGAAAGTCAGAAGTGTATACACCAAGTAAAATCGTCTACTGAAGAAGTCTTCACGAGCGAAGATCCTGCTCGTCGAAGATCTCTACTCAGCAAGATCTACTTGCCCAAAACATAAAACATGACATTATAAGGATACGCCGTATCAAGCGAAGATCCACTCAGATACTGAATCTTAGAACCATACTCCAATAAGGAAATATCCTTATTTTCTCTCTAGTATCAGAGAATTCAAATCAGGAAAGAATTCAAAGCTTCCAACCGGAATCTCAGCAAGATTCTAATTAATGAATCCATTGTTTGTACGGAAAGAACTAAGGCAACCCTATATGAAACCATATAAATACAGTCATGTAATCCATTATAACGGATCATTAGCAATTTATGCTTACATGACAAAAAATATATGAAACGAGAGCAATCATCTGAGAGAAAACGAGTATTGAGTTTGTAATCATTCTATTCATAGTGAATTTTTTCTCGCCATCAACGACACCATGGATGTTTCTCCGCCTTTGGATTTTACCACGTGAAACATGTGTTATGTTTGATTCATTCTCTTCGTATCGCATCCATGTGGGGAAAGATGCTTTAATTATTCAACCATTGACCGATGTTTATGTTTGACGGTTGACTTTTCAATTGACTTTTCAATGATCAAAAAATGACCGCCAACAAGCTTAATACAAATACAATGTCTGCTCACGTAAACTTATTTTATTTATTTTTAAAAGCACAAAAATGATTTGTAAATGAACTTTTATTGAATGTTTATTATATAGCTATGAAGAAGTCCATTAGTATCAATGATATTATAAGTTTGAAATGAAATCCAATTATTTTATTAATAATTTTGTAATAATTTTAAAAACTAATTTTTTATAATTAAATTTAATTATTGCTATAAAATGATTGATTTTCAAATATGGATGGATTTTAAAATTGTGTGGTTGATTGATGATAGTGTTAAATGGGGGATAATAAAGGCCCAATAATTTTAACTTAACCGCCAAAAGAAGCGTCAAAGACTGGTCAAAAGCTCCAGAATATCCGCTTCGCATAAATCTATGTCTGAAAATCCTTTTTTCTCGTAAATATTCAATAAAACCAAGGTCATTATCGTAAAAAGACGTAACCGAACTCTTCTCACTACTAAAAAAAAATCCCAAACACTGACCATCCGATCTCACATATAATTACCAATTAACGGTCGAGAATTCACGTTTGACTGAAGTACAAAAAAAATGAGGCTGGAATGATTTTCTTTGACCACGAAAAATCAAAACAATAAAGACACCTGGAGGCTTTTGAGAGAGAGAGAGAGAGAGAGGAAAATAAATAATTAGCGAGAATGAAAAATTAAAGAAAGAAAGAGAGAGAGAGAGAGAGAGGTGAGGGATTTTTCATTTTTTGATTGTGTGCTCGTCTCTTATTTTTTAGATTTCTTCTGTTCTTCAAATTTTGTTGAACGCGGAGGAGGAGAGAGAAAAAATCGAGTTTCTCTCTCTCTCTTCTTGTGGTTGATATTTGTAAAACAAGAAGAAAGTTTCTGAGTTGAAGAAATTAGGGTTCGGTTTCAAGAAACAATGAATGTGATGCGTCGGCTCAAGAGCATTGCATCTGGTCGTACTTCTATTTCGTCGGATCCTGTAAGTTTTTTTTTTTTTTTCTTAATGCGAAAAGTTGATTTTTTATTATTATTTATTAGCATGTTTATTTGATTCAGCTTTTGTTTGTGTTGCTCATGATTTGATTTTTTTATTGGATTTTTTTTTTCAAGATTGCTATATGAATATTATTCATTTTGAGATCGTTGTTGGCTGGGATACATCTAGTTTCTATTTGTTATTTTGCTTGTCTTTTGGTGTCAATTTTTTTTTTTTCGTTGGCTTTTGCATTGTGTGTTTGTTTCAACTTTGAATGGGTTTCTGTTGTTAATCGTTTTGTTTGACGAACGATGTTATCTTAATTTCGGCCGCAATTATAATGACAAATTTAGCTGCGATTCTCTGGAAATATTAAAAATCGCACAAATCTTTGTTGTTTTATAATGGAATTTAATTTAATAAAATCATGATATGGTATATGCTTCTAGACTAGATTATTGTTTATGAGGGTTGTTGATGGTAAGCTGTAGTCTAGTGGTTGGCTTTTGTGAAGAGAATTGTTGTTGGGGTTGGTATTCGGTCAAAATCAATATTTTTGATTCTTTTCTAAGAATAGGTAAATATCCTCATTTAAACAATGAAGGTACGTACAAGCTTTACTATCTCTTAGACGGAGAAAAAAAAAAGCGGAAATAAGTTATTCGCGTAAGTTGCTACGTCTTTAGGCAATGTTGACCAGAGTATATGGTATTATCGATTTTGCATTCAAGAAAGAGAATACTAAATTGAATACCAGATTTATTTATTTATTTTTCCTTTATGGTTAAATTTTAATGAACTGCCAAATGAAAGGTCCAACCTTGAAAATACATGCTTTGCCCTCTGAGTTTTGAGTTGCAACAATTTTAGCTTCCGTTTGCCTCGATAACCCCTTTCATTACAGTTTTCTTTCTAAGGTTTGGTTGAGTCAGTTGAGAGCCACATATTTTAACAGATTAATGCTCCTTAAGAAAGATTTGATTGCATAGTGGGATTGGTATCTTTGTCCGGTTAAACTTGTAAAGATTTGCCATATATAAGAAGATATACAAGGTAATTTGGAAGTTTAGTTGGTTAACTATTCGTGTCTTAATTTCTTCTCAAAAATTGAATTTTTCTCGTACAGGGTGGGGATTCAGGCATAAAGAGGGCGAAAGTTGATAAAGAAACAGAAGTAACTGGAGAAATGGGTTCAGTTGAGAGAAGTGCTACTAGTCTACAGCAGCATATGGCTTCTACTTCTCTGGAGCCTGTTGCAATCACGTCCGACATATCCGCAAATGCTAGAACAGAAAGATCTGGTTACGATCAGCTGCCTAAAGAAATGCATGAGATGAGAATTAGAGACGATAAAACTGTCAAGCCTGATGATAAGGTAGCGGGACAACTGTAACTTGAGGGTTCCTCAAGACAGCCTTTTTTTCAAGTCTTTTCATGAATTTTCAATTGGTGGTATGAATGAAATGTGGTGTACAGTTTCATTTTGTACTTGACAGTTAATGACTTGGTGGTTGTGACTTTGTGTATGCAGGAAGTGGAGCCCTCTTTTGTCAAAGGTAATGGAACTGAAGCAGGTCAGATAATTGCAACTACAGTTGGTGGTCGAAATGGACAACCAAAACAGGTGATTGAATTCTCTTGTCATTTTTTGTTGATTTTTCTAGGCTGTCTTATGATTGATTTTTTTGTCCTTTTACATCTTAAAATTATGTTCAGCAGTCTTGTGGTTTGTAATTGATGCGACCTGACTTCCCTCTGCTGTTCCCCTTCATTTTTGGCAGCACAGGAAAGTGGGGGTGGGGAGAAGTTGGGGTTGTTGTTTGGAGAGGTCAATTTAGGTGTTTTCCAACTACGTAGTCTGCACTTGAATATGGATAGTAACCGTAGGATCAAGTAGGAGAGCGATCCTTTTTTTGTGCATGCCAATATGATTTATTTGCAGATGTTAATGATTTAGCCAAAGCAAAACTTTGATGATACATGCCAATATGATATATTTGCAGTTTGTTAATGATTTAGCCAAAGCAAAACTTTGATGACACAACCCTACAAAAGCCTTAGTATTTTAATGGTTACCCTCAACTATTTTTTCCATGATTCTTGAATTCACCATATTTTAGATTTTGGTTATGTTAAAATGAATATCTTATTTGTTCCTTGAGTTATGAATGAGGCTTACAATTTGTTGTTGGCTCCCAGACAATCTCTTATATGGCAGAGCGTGTAGTTGGCACTGGTTCCTTTGGCGTTGTCTTTCAGGTACTTGGAATCTTTTGGCATGGATCAACATATCTAGATTGAGACTTCAGTGTTAATCTACTGTTTTTGTCATGTTATTACTTCTCATGTTTTATATTTATGCTGTAGGCTAAGTGTCTGGAAACAGGGGATTCAGTTGCAATAAAAAAGGTCCTGCAGGACAAGAGATACAAAAATAGAGAACTTCAGATAATGCGTACACTTGATCATCCTAATATTGTTCAGCTGAAGCATTGTTTTTTTTCAACAACTGACAAAGATGAGTTGTATCTTAACCTTGTCTTGGAGTATATATCTGAAACTGTCTACCGAGTTTCAAAGCACTATAGCAGAATGAACCAACATATGCCTATAATTTACGTGCAGCTGTATACATACCAGGTGAACCTTGAAACTGTGACTTGGTTTGTCTGTCTTCTTTTTTCTTGTCGGCTTTGAGATTTTTCTGATGAATATGAAGTTAATATATTACCACTTTGAATTTCGCTGCATTTGTGTAACTTGTAACAAATCATAATGCTTTCTTTATGTAGATTTGCCGTGCACTGAATTACATGCATCATGTTGTTGGGGTATGCCATCGTGACATTAAGCCACAGAACTTACTGGTAAGATTTTCTTGCATTTGTATACTTCTGAATAGTGATATAATAATTAATGAGTTGTTGGTGGTGTCATCTAATGAATTTCTTGCATTGGCTTCCAATTTTGGTGTTATATAATGAGATTTGCTTTGGTTGAATGCTATCTCTGGAATCAATTAAGTGAGCTTTCCTCTGTGAATATATGTTGCTCATAATACAAATTATTCTGTTATTAACTAGTAAAATTAGGAAGGAAGGGCTTGAGAAGTGCTTTTAGCAATTATACATTATTGTCCTTTTTCTCTAAACTGGTGCGGTCAAAATTTTATTACTTCTTCTGGCATTCCATGAAATGCAACAATCTTTTGTTAGATTTTGTTCATAGAATGTTGTGAAGGTGGTTTTAAATATGTTGCATTAATGTGTTACCTTCCTTAAAAGATCCTTTTCTAACTTGAACTTGTCATGGAAAAATATTTAGATTGAGGTTGGTATGTGATTTGCAGGTCAATCCCCACACTCACCAGTTAAAGATGTGTGATTTTGGAAGTGCAAAGATGTTGGTATGTTTTTACTTTTTCTTTATTAAAGAAATTTGTTTTTGGTTGAAATTTGAAAGTATCACTGTTCATACGTGAAAACTAATGAAATTTGCTCTCTCATCTTTAGATGCCAGGTGAACCTAACATATCCTATATATGCTCAAGATATTATAGAGCTCCAGAACTTATATTCGGGGCCACAGAATACACCACTGCTATTGATATGTGGTCTGTTGGTTGTGTCTTGGCTGAACTGCTTCTGGGACAGGTTGGGGTTTACTTTTTTTCTTCTATGTTTTGTATGAATTGTTCGTACCTTGATTTCAGTCTTTTCCAACAATTGCTCAATACATGAAATGTGTTGCTCATTTCATTAATTGTCTGCGTCTGAGTTCTTCTTTTCAAGCATTAGCTTATGGAGCTCTGCCAGATTTGACACACACACGCACACTTAATTACTTCTATAATGAGATATAAATGGCCAGTTCTGATGTCTAGTGCTTTTTGCGCATCATGCAGCCTCTGTTTCCTGGGGAAAGTGGAGTTGATCAGTTGGTGGAAATCATTAAGGTGTGACATCTTGCGGCCTTTTATTTCCATTGTTTTATTTTTATTTTTCATCTTTTGCATTTCCTCATTAGGTTTTTCCCTCTTTTGCTGTGCTGTATCAGATTCTGGGGACTCCAACAAGAGAAGAAATTAAGTGCATGAATCCAAATTACACTGAATTTAAGTTTCCACAGATTAAAGCTCATCCATGGCACAAGGTGGGTCAACTTATCAGAGGAAAATATGTCTTTTCTTCCGTCTCTATAGTATATGCACCTTCTTAAACCACAGGTGTCTTACCGGAGATATGATTTCAGATATTTCAAAAGCGAATGCCGCCAGAAGCTGTGGATCTTGTCTCAAGATTGCTCCAGTATTCACCAAACCTACGTTGTACCGCTGTAAGAATATCATACGTCATTAAATGAGTCCATAAAATTCATTATTTGTCACAACTAAAACTTACATCAATACAACTAGACACAATAACACCTGCACTTAGCTGTTGCAAATTGCAATAGAAAACATTTGTCGGGTGGAATACTTGTGAGCATTTGTACTTCATTTTAAGTACATAGTTGATGATTGTTTTGAGTTCTCTAATTTTTCCGTGTATTGGCTCAGTTGGAGGCATGTGCACATCCCTTCTTTGATGATTTGAGAGAGCCAAATGTATCCTTGCCTAATGGGCGAGCTCTACCACCTCTTTTCAATTTCACAGCTCAAGGTAAAGCGTGTTTACTCTTCTCACTGTATTTACCTAAGAGTAAGAGTTCTTTCTGTTTTCGCTCATGCTGATTTCCTTGCAGAATTGGCTGGTGCATCTGCTGAACTGCGTCAGCGTCTCATTCCGGAGCATGCAAGGAAATGAAATCGATGAGTGATACATCACATCCTTAGCGATATAAATCATTTTTTGGATGCTTAGTTGCCACATAAGCCATAATGCCCCACTCGCGTTAGTCCAGGGTCATCATTTTTTTTCCCTGATTAGTTGCGTAGTGGCTGCTCAAGGAATTTTGTGATGGGATAGAGAGGTGGATAGATTGGGATTGGGATTTCGATTTCATGGCAACGAGGTTTGACATTTTATTTATTTTCAATGTGATGTGTTAATATGCTTCAATTGCGAAGGATGAGTTGATACAGATATGATATATCTTGCATGACAATATAGCTTACCGGGTGTTCATTGTCGATACTAATTGAATGTGATCACTAGATGAACTAGGACATCGTTCAGTGTATAATTTTCCTCCTCCCTTTAATTCAAATTTTCATGAAATTCATGGTCTCAGTCTCCCATTTTGGTACTTAATTATGATTATACTGCTATCGGTACCTTTAAGCATTCATGGTTACTGAAGGCGGCAAGTTTTTGGATACATGAACTGGCTTAATCTGTTGATGGGTTCCTGATATTATATATAAACATTCATTTTAATTTTAATTGCTTTGCTTTGCTGAGACCTATTTAAAAGACGGTATGATCTCACGCACCACACAAACTAATAATCAGAGAACCATTCCTTTGTAACAATTATTTTCTTGAACTACATAACAATACAATGGAACATGAATTAATAGTTGTTGATAACCAAAATTCTCAACGATTGTGACTTGCTAGAAGATTGTTATGACTTATGATGCGTGGTGTCCACTGTCCAGCCAGCGGATGCTACTATCTTTGAGAATGTTAGTGTCACCGTTAATGATCCTGATGATCAAATGACAATGGTTTCTTTAAGAAATGAACAAATTGCACTAAACTCATCTAAGGTTTACTCTCTTACACGCAGAAACAACTTTACCATTAATTGACACTCACCTCCATTGCCGTTAGAGGTTGATCGTTAAGTTTGAGAGTTAACAGTTAAAAAATAATAAAAGATAAACATACCCCTAATTTACTAAAAATCTAAAAGAACTAATTGTATCAAACTTGCTTGGGGTTTGCTTTTTTACATACAGAAACAACTTTATTGATAAATGACAATCACCTCCCTTACCGTTAGTTAAAGTTGGTCAAATTAAACCGTAGACCAGTTTTGACTATCAAAACTAAGGATAATTTAGTCATTTGAAGCGTTATTTATATATGGGCAAATTGCACTGAACCCCTTGAGATTTGGACAAGTTACACTAAGATGGAAAAGTTTTTTTATTATATACTAACGCCCCCAAAACTTAAATTTGAATTTGAAAATACCTAAAATGCCCCTAGTTATATTATTTTATGCTTTATTTTTTATCTTTTAACCAAAAACTTTATAAACTTTAATAAAAATAAAAAAATTAAATAAAAATAAGATTTATTAAATAAATAAATAGTTTTAAAAAATTAAATAAATATATAGTTTTAAAATAAACAAATAGTTTTTAAAAATAAAATAAATAAATAGTTTTTTAAAAATAAAATAAATAAATAGTTTTTTAAAAATAAAATAAATAAATAGTTTTAAAAATAAAATAAATAAATAATTTTAAAATAAATAAATAAATAAATAGTTTTTAAAAAATTAAATAAATAAATATTCTAAGAAAATAGTTTTTAAAAATATAAATAAATAAGTTTGGATATTTAGAGTTTTTCTTATCCATATTAATGGATATCCGTAAAAAATTAATGTTTTAAATTTGTTTCATTTATTTATTTATTTTTTGAAACTGTTTATTTATTTAATTTTTTTTAAATATTTATTTATTTGATTTTTTAAAACTATTTTTATTTAATTTTTAAATTATTTATTTATTCAATTTTTAAAACTATTTATTTATTTAATGAATCATATTTTTTATTTAATTTTTTTATTTTTATTAAAGTTTATAAAGTTTTTGGTTAAAAGATAAAAAAATAAAATATAAAATAATATAACTATGAGTATTTTAGGTATTCTTAAAGTCAAATTTAAGTTTTGGGGGTGTTAGTGTATAATAATGAAGCTTCCATCTAAGTGTAACTTGTCCAAACTTCAAGGTGTTCATTGCACTTTGCGATATATATATAAATTGAATAAATATTTTAAAATGATTTTTTTTAAATGAAGATTAATTGAAATAAAAACTTTTTAACTATTAAGATTTGTTTTGGAAAGATAAATACGATTAATTAAAAATTAAGAATTAAAAAAAAGAACTAAATTTTTCATTAGAAAAACGGACAGTCTAATCTAATTTAAAAGAAATTCAAATTAAAAAAAAGAATTAAAAAAATCTTAATGCTTTTAAAAGTTCCCTTCCTAATTTGTTCGATCTTCTCCCAGAGAGATTGAGCCAGATTTCTTCCTAAAATGGAGCCAGTACTCTAGTTCCGCCAACAACACAAATCACAATCGCTTCCTAATATGATGCACTTGAAACTGTCATCATAGTCAATCAAATCGGGATGCCCAGAATCTGACATGTAGGAGTAACATGAAGCTCACTTTGTTCAAAAAAAATTTAAAAAGGAAAAAAGCTCGAAATCTATTTATAAATAATAAAAAAAATATTTTTTTCCAAAGAAATAGAATATTTTTTTTTTAATTTTTTCAATAAATAGATTTTTTTAAAAAACAAAAAAATAAAAACAAATTATGAAGGAATTGTGATTTGTGTTGTTGGTGGAACTGACGAACTATTAAAGGCATTAAGATTTTGTTTAAAAAAAAAACTAATTTGAATTTCTTTTAAATAAGATTGGACTATCCGTTTTTTAAATGAAAATTTCCGTTTTTTATTCTTGATTTTCGATTAATCTTATTTTTCTTTCCAAAAAAAATTTTAGTTTCAAAAACAAAATTTTTTTTTCACTTAATCTTCATTATAAAATACCTTTAAAAAAATCTTCATTTTAGAATATTTATTCTATTATATATATATATATATATATATATTTAAAATGCTTTAAATGACTACATTATTCTTAGTTTTGATAGTCATAACTGGTCTATGGTTTAATTTGACCAACTTTAACTAACGGTAGAGGGAGGTGAGTGTCAATTATCAATAAAGTTGTTTCTGTGTGTAACAGAAAACATCAGGGGAGTTTAGTGTAATTTGTTATTTTAGATTTTTGGTGAATCATGGGTATTTATATCTTTTATTATTTTTAAACGGTCAAACCCTAACGGCAGGGGAGGTGAGTGTCAATTAAAGGTAAAGTTGTTTCCTTATATAAAAGAGCAAACCTCATGGGAGTTTGAAGTAATTTGTTCTTTAAGAAATACGAATTATATTTTATGCTGTATAAATATAATGCAAGTAAAATAATAAAAACATGTGTCATGTGTGTGCTGTATAGTAATATGGATTTAGTGTTATATTACCTGTTGATTAGATGGCCAATTTATCATGGTCGGATGATTCGCTAATTGCATTTGCAAATGTCTGCATCTCAAATTCATGTGTCAAACTACCTTTTGCTTTTCCTCTTGAATCCTGTTTACACCAAGACAGAAGCCAGAAGGGGTTCAAGAGAAAAGATAATATATATATCATGCATTTTTCTCTAAATTTCAACTTATTCGGGAAAAAAAATTTGTAGATCCTGCCAATTGCTAACCATTTGATTTGATTTGATTTCCCTCGAAAGAAAGTTATAAAACGCGCTAAGATGATGGATTTTCTACCAGTAGTCTCCACACGAACATTTTCCTTTTACAAAATGATGAAAACGGTTTGAATCCCTCAAGATAATGTGCCTAAGATAAACCCCTGATATGTATTTCATAGCGTTATGGCAATCGCCACAAACCCGGAGATTCTTAAAAATGCGAATTGGTGCTCCTGCTGGCACCGTGAGAAGTGCGAAAGCAACGGCCAACTTCTCACTGTGATAGGCCAGACCAAGCGCCTTACCCTCAACATCCAAATCATGAAGTGAAAATTTTATGTCTGGCCACATAGCCGGCTTCCTTGATTAATAGCATCATCTCATCGATCTTGGAATAAATGTCAGCTGTTCTTGGATGGCCTCTATCTTCAGACAAAAAGGTGTGCACTTGGCTGTTCAATTCAATCCAACTACAGCCAGGTTCCTTACTGATTCCCCTCGATTTCATTAATTTTCGAATACTAGCAGCAGCATCCCATTTACCAGCTGCAGAGTACATATTAGATAACAGAACATATGGCATAGCATTCTTGGGTTCCAATTGAAAGAGGTTCTTTGCTGCTCTCTCTCCCAATTCCAAGTTCCCATGTACTCTACAAGCGGCAAGGAATGCCTTCCATACAGTTGCATCTGGTTCTACGACCATTTGATCTAGTAATTCCTTGGCTTCTACAAGTTTTCCCGAGCGCCCCAACAGATCAATCATACAGGCATAGTGTTCAGGACCTGGTTGAATTCCGTAAACCTTATTCATCGATTCAATATAGTGGCGAGCAATTTCCACAAGACCAGCATGGCTGCAAGCAAATAGTAAACCAATAAAAGTTATGGAGTCTGGCTTTGTTCCACTAGCAAGCATCTGATCATAAAACTGCAACGAGTCTTTTCCTCTACCATTTTTTGCATAACCAACTATTAGAGCTGTCCAAGTAATAACGTTCCGAACTTGCATAGAGTCAAATACACGATTTGCATCTTCTATACTTCCGCACTTAGCATACATCATCACTAGGGAGTTACCCACGGATAAGGATGATCCAAGGCCAAATTTGAGAAAGGTGGCATGAACTTGTCGCCCTAACTCCAACAGAGTCAGTTCTGCACAGGCACTCAGGATGCTTGCAACAACAATTTGGTCAGGACAAATGCCTGCAATTCTCATGTCACAAAAATATTTAAGAGCTTCTTCACAAGAGCCATTGTGTGCAAATCCTGTGACCAATGAGGTCCAAGAGATTACATCCTTGTCTTGCATATGGTTAAATACCGTAAACGCACAACCTAAGCTCCCCCGTTTAGCATACATGTCGACAAGAGCATTGTTCACTAGCTTGTAAGCCTCAAATCCAGTTTTAATAATCAAACAATGGACAGACTTTGCATTTTTCATATCCATATTGGAAGTGAAGCAGTTCAAAACAGATGGGTATGTAAAATCATCAATCTTCATTTCTCTCGCATGCATTTGCTTGAAAAAAGACAGAGCTTCATCTTCAAACCCCTGCCTTACACACCCGACGATCATAGAGTTCCAACTAACTACATCATCAACTGACATATTCAATAACAACCTCCTTCCACTGTTCAAGTCCCTGCATTTCACATACATACTAACCAATGCACTTTGAACATAAGCATTAGCTTCCAATCCGCCCCTAATTACACAACCGTGCACCTGTTCCCCAAAACTAAGCACTGAAACAGAAGAACAAGCCGTCAATACACTAGGGAGAGTGTACTGATTAGACTCAACTCCTTCAGCTCTCATGTCTCTAAAACATTCAATCGCTTTGAATCCATATCCATTTTGCGAGTACCCAGTCACCATTGTAGTCCAGGTCACGTGATTTTTCCCATCAGGCATCATTTTAAAGAGATACTCAGCTACCAAAATGCATTTGCATTTTGCGTACATGTCAACAAGACCAGTCACAACAAAAACATTGGAGTCAAAACAAGTCTTTACAGCATAACCATGAATTTGTTCTCCTCTTTGAAGCAAAACCATCGAAGAACACAATCTAAGAACACTACCCAATGTGTACTGACTCGGTTCATGTCCCTCAAATCGCATTCTCCAAAACAACTCAAACGCTTCAACTTCCCGCCGACATTGACAATACCCAGAAATGAGTGAAGACCAAGTAATGAAACTCTTATATGGGGTCTCACCAAATAGTCTTTTAGCTTCAATTAATTTCCCTGAATTGGCATAAGCAGCTATCATCGTATTCCATGTAAACTCATCTCTATCAGAAATTTCATCGAACAATTGGCGTGCTTCATCTATTCTACCCGATTTCGACAAATCTCTCAATGCCCTATTCAAATCAAACCTAGAATCACTAAAATTCACAACACTGTGAACAAAACGAGCTAATTTTACATGCTCACCTCGACATTTATGATAAAAATTCAAAATTTCAAAATTCAATTTGAACATAACCGCGTTCTTTTCCTTTTTTTTTTTACGCGGCTAGCTAGCTACGCAAAAACAAAGAAAATCACGGACAATAAATCAATTATCAGCCAAAATAGCGGGTCCCCTGAGTTTTTGTCCACCACTTGATTGTCAGTTGAATTGAAACTCGACGAAGAAAACAGGCGGGAAATTCAATTAACCAGAACACAGGTGTTGTAATTATATGCTATGTGGAGAATTTTTATCTGTTCGTACCTGGAAGAGTACGTACGCTGTCGATGGTTTATCGTTTTCAGAAATCAAAATAGTTTTTTGGAATTTTGTCCTTGTTGTAATGTTATCTTCACAATCACATCCCTTATTATCGTCCGGTCACTCCACAACACATTTCGTGCGTTTCACTTTCACTCTAATTTCGTACTTGCTCTCGTACCAACATTTCTATACTCGCTTAATCATTGGCTTTTGGATAACTTTAATGTGTCAAATTAGGGATTCAAATCGCATGTTAATAAATATTCAAAAAAATGTTTCGGTTTTTTTTTGACAACCAAACTGAGACATGTGTTTATATTTGTGTCTAAAAAAATAATTAAATGTAGATACATGTCCCAATTTAGTTGGTTAGAAACAAATTGAAACCACATTTTTTGATAGCAATACCATTTTTTGAGATTTGAATCCTTTAAAAAATCGTGTCTCAATTTGTATCTAACCAATTAAATTTGATCATATGTATACAATCATTTATATTTAATTATTTTAAGAAAAAAACATGTATATATGGTCCAATTTGGTTTGTTAGACACAAACTGAGATACCATTTTTTTGAAAGGTGATTTACTTAATTTATTTTTGTATAATTACCAAATAATAATTTTTTTTATACAACCAAATTATACAATAATGCTATTTTGTCCAAATTTGGTGTCCAAATGATGCGGTATCATTGTAATCCATTCATTTAAACTGTATTAGATTTACATGATTTAAATAAATGGACTACAATATTACCACATCATTTATGTACTAGATTTAGATATCAAATTTGGATAAAATACTATTAGTTCCTAATTATATTGTGCAGTGTACCAAATAACAATTTTATGAAAAATGTCGTGGACTAAACATTAATTATGTGGTACTTATTTAAAGGACTAAGTTAATTCAACAATAAAGTTATATATATTAGGTAGCTTTTCTTTTTTATTGAAGTTTTACATAAATTTATTGTTTTCGGTGAAGGTCTTAATTCCACGGACTCATAATTTAGGTGTAAGGTGGTATATACTCGTAATATAGGTGTTAGGAGAGGAGTATACCACCGGACTAATCTCGTTTCGTCAATATATTAGATAGCTTTTGTTATTATAAGAATTTAAATTAACAGTCATTTTAATTAATATACTCTAAAATATTGTATGGCCTATGATAGATAGTAGGTAGGAAGTCTCCTAAGGAGACCGGCAAAAACCTTGTGTGAAATTCTTAGATTATATCTTATAATATTATAATTATTTATTATGATTTTGTATTTTTTTAGTGAACTATGATATAACAAAAAAAAAACAATTTAAAGAAAAAACAAAAGGAGTTGGTTAAAAAAAAATTTGACCAAAAATCCAAGGGTGCGGAGAATATGATTCAAACCCGCAACTTCATAATGTATGTGTAAGAAGTATATAACACATAAAACCTCATCTCGTCAAATTAGAGTGTTATTTAAAATTGTTAAATAATTAATTAAATTAGAGTGTTATTTAAAATTGTTAAATAATTAATTAAACAATATTTCAAAACAAAATATGATATTTATTATTTAAAATGTTTTCTAATAACACAATAAAAAATAATAAAATTATATTGTGAACACATAGAAATCGGAGAGTATAAATTTCAGAAAAGAGTAATACTAGACGTTTTAAATTTCTTTTTCAAATTTTGTCTTAAATAATGTGGCATGTGAGGAGTTAGCATCTTATAAATCATGATACTATATTATATCATATATGATGTTGACAACTCACTTACCACGTCGGGATAGAATTTAGAAAAGAAATTTAGAGTTGGATAGAAAATGATGTCATAGAATTTAGAAAAGAAATTTAGAGTCGGATAGAAAAAGCAGGTAGTTACCCACTCTATTTTGTTGTTTTCTGCTTTAACAATAAAAAAAATAAAAAAAATTATCGTCTCATCCTCAACAAGAGTCAACAGTCTCCCCTGGCCAACCAAACAAAACAAAACTAGAGTGAAAAGCTACCCAAAAAATTTTCCCCATTCAAAGTTTTAAATTTTCTAATCTCTCTTTATCTCTTTAAAAATCCCCAAATCGATGTTACCAAATATTGAGATTTTCAGTCTCGAAATTAGTCTCTAGAATATTTCGAATTTTTATATATTATTATTATTGTATCATATGTGAAGTGGTCAAAAGCCAAATTTAGTTTCTGGTGCAGAGTCTCAAATTGAATTTTGATTCGAATCTTTTGGAGATTTAATTCGGCTCAATCTTCAAGACATGTATCCACCGAACACGCCGCCGGAGACTGTGGACGCGTCTCCGCTCTTGACACACTCAATCGCCGACCATCTCTTGCGGAGCCGCCGCCTCCTCCGTCGCCCTCCGCCACCCCTACGTGGTGCTGCGGCGCGTATTCTCAGGCGAGCTAGTGGCCGCCGCATGATGTTGCGGGAGCCGTCTGTCCGGGTCAGAGAGACGGCGGCGGAGCAGTTGGAGGAACGTCAAAGCGACTGGGCATACTCGAAGCCTATTATAGTCCTCGACGTTCTCTGGAATTTGGCCTTTGTAGTGATCGCCGTCGTGGTTCTGGGTCTGAGTATTGAAGAGAGGCCTGACGTGCCTCTCAGGCTGTGGATTGTTGGGTACGCTTTGCAGTGCTTGTTTCATGTCTTGTGTGTTTATTTTGAGTACAATAGAAGGGGCGGTGAAGTGAGTGATAATGGTTTCGGCGATTTGCGTTCCGGGTCAGGTAGCGATGGTGGCGATGTTGATTATTATAGGCCGGAGCTGCCTCAGAATGAAGATGAAACCAGGTAGACTCACAAGTCTTTTCTTTGAATTTATACACACACACATATATTTGCATTTCAAGGTTCTATTTGATTGTTTGTGTCACGTGTGGTTGCAGTTTAGCAAAGAATTTGGAGTCTGCAAATACAATGTTTTCATTTCTATGGTGGATTGCTGGGTTTTACTGGATAACCACCAGTGGTGAAACTCTGAATAGTGATTCTCCGCAGCTTTATTGGTTCGTTAACTGTTAACATAAACTCGTTCTTGAAGTGCTTTGGTTTTTTAGCTTCTTTTTGTTACAGAATTGTGGGTTTGTTTATTGCAGGCTTTGCATTGTATTCCTTGCATTCGATGTGGCGTTTGTTGTGATCTGTGTTGCTGTGGCTTGTCTCATTGGTATTGCTGTTTGTTGCTGTCTTCCTTGTATACTCGGGATACTATATGCTTTAACCGAAAGGGTAATTGGCTATGAAGATCTACAACATTCGTGTTGATGTGTTATTTTCTCAGTTCCCCTTTTGAATCTGTCTCCTATATAGATTTATAATATCAAACATAAATTGAAAAGGAGTGGTTTAGTCAGGAAAAAAAGAACGAAAACAATCGATTTTTAAGATGATTCGCCTGGTGTTTCAGTTATTGTAATGGGGTAGCTTGAATTTATGCCAAAATGCACAGTTATCAAGTTACTGAATCATAGGACTCGTTATATTAAGTGAACAATCTTTCAAGTAAGCATGCTAGTTGGTACAATTAACTAGTTCTATGATAATTATTTGGAGCTGTATAATTGCTTTATAAGTTCAAGTATCAGTTAGAGAGTGGCTGAACATGTGTTTGCTGGCAATGGTCATCATTATTTTGATGAGCGCTAATGTGTTATACTAGAATCCATGCTTCTTATTGTTTTTCTGCATTTCGCGTTATGTTTAGTAAAGAAAACATACTTGCATCATCGAGGAAAGGTGCTTGTTTCTAGAATATGAATGAAGTGTTCCCAATATGACATTATGTCATTTCATTTTGTGATCTGCTCATAGAAGTAATCAGTCAACCTTAACTTATTCAGAGACTCAGTATTTTTATGGTTGGGAGGAGTATAGTTTGCATGAGTGATTGAACATTTATACACTTTTGCTTATGTCATCGTTGGTGGCTGAATGTAGATATTCATATTCTATTCAGAGAAAGATATTTATTTAAAATACAATTGTTGCCTTATTATGTTTGTGCCCTGGAATGTCGGGACACATTTTTGGTTGTGGACATCACTATTGTCTAGGAGCAGTGGACATTCAATGTGTTTGAATGCACCTTTTTGGTAGTTTGGATGTCTAAGTGTCACTGTTACTGAACATATTGTTCCTATTTAGCAATTTCTATGCTTGTTGATTGTTTGGATTCCTTCATTTGTTTGCTTTCTGGGAGTTCAAGTTATGATTATATGCATCTCTGTTGTTTCCTTTGCTCCCCATATTTTAATAATCCCTGCCTATTTTCTCTCGTTTACACTCTAAAACAGGAAGGAGCCACAGAAGAAGAGATTGATCGGTTGCCAAAGTACAAATTCTGCAGGATAAGTGATATTGAGAAAGTTAATGGCGAGCTTCAAGAATCTTTTGGAGGGATAATGTCTGAATGTGGCACTGATACACCCATTGAACGTGTTCTTTCCCAGGACGATGCTGTAAGTATCCCATTGTGGTTATTTGTTGTTTGGCAGATTTATTAAAATTTTAGAATGTTCTTGGAAGTTGGAAATACCCCTGCTTCATGATTGTAGTGAAACTTAGGACTTATGCCCATGATTCGATAGAGAAGATTGATACCTCAAACTCAATAACTGGACGCAACTCAATTTTTCTGGAGTTGAATGTTAGACTAGAAATTATCACCATATGTAATTGCTGATACATAATACTTCAGTGATGGATCTTTATCTGTACCCCTTCTTTGAAAGCCAACATTGACCTATAATACATGTGAGCTTGATATCCTTTTATGTTTGGTGTTAATGGATGAAGTCATTTGGAGGATAACATATATCAATTTGGACATAAATATTTCATGTAAATTACAGGAATGTTGCATCTGCCTTTCTGCCTATGATGATGGAGCTGAAATGCGTGAACTTCCTTGTCGTCACCATTTCCACTGTGCTTGCATAGACAAGTGGTTATACATCAATGCTACCTGTCCTCTTTGCAAGTTCAACATTCTAAAATCTGGAGATCAAAGAGACATTGAGGAGGCCTAGATTCAAGATTTTCATTCTGAGTACTGGACAGAGTTGCTTTAATGGTTGTCAGTCACGAGTGCATTGCGCTTCTTTCTCACTCCTACGGCCTTCTTCTTGCTGGTAGCTTCAGACCAAGTTGTGTTAACAATGGTAGTCTTAGTATTTATAGCTGGTGTTTGCTTTGTCTAGGTTTTTCAACGCGGCGCATGTATATGTTTTGTCTTTAAGATTCTCCAGTTATGAGAGAATGGTCTGATTTTGTAATAGCTGTAAATATTGTAGCCTTCTTCTTGTAACTTATGTGCTAATATGCTATGTCTTGAGTTTACCGTCTTATAAATATAATAATAAAACAGAGAAACACTCTCTAGTATGATGGTATTTACTAGTTCATGATAAGTCGATAATGGAATGAATCAGTGATCTCTGGTTGGTAAAAAAAATAGAGAACGCTCAGCTGCGCCACCACTCACCAAACTTTGAAAGGTGATCGTGATGGACCCTGCCAACACGGCGCAATTGTCTTCGAACCTGATCAAACAAGCAAGACACAAGCTTGAATGCTGGACTGATTCTGTTTGTTAATGACACTTCTTTCATTTTTGTTTATATAGTATTTTTCTCTCTTCAATTATTGAATCATATTTTGTGTAACATTGCTGTGTTGATTTTAATTAAAATGGTATATCTGGGCAGAAAAAAATAAAAATAAAAATAAAAAGAAGAGCTCAGCTGCGCAAACTCACCACGTTGCAAGGTGATGGAGATGGACCCTACCATCAGGAGCGCAATTGTCCTCATTGCTCTTTTTGATAAAGCATTAGCCGAGATTCGAACCTGCACAAATCAAGCTAGGTACAAATCTTACCACTTGGCTATTGCAGTTTGTTGATGTCACTTCTTGCATTATTGTATATATAGCATATTTCTCTCTTCAATGATTTTTTTTTTGTAATCTCATTATATGAAGAAAAGCAAGAATGTGAAAAAATTATGTAGATTCTAATTAAATGATCAATTGGTAAATAGTTTTCATTCACGTCGGTAATAGCTCATATTCGAATCCGCACCTAGGTTGTAAACAAAAAAAATTAATTAATTAAATGATCAATTTTTTGAACTGTCGAAAGTCATGCTAACATAAAGCGCATACAATAACATGAAAAAGTAAACACTGTAAATGGAATATATAAAATATAATTTAGTTCTAATATAGGATTAGTATAGTTTCTTGATAATTACGTACTTACGTGAGAAAGAATGTTATTTTTAATTTTTAAATCCTTGATTTTTGTAAACTCTTGAATTGAAATTCAGTGATAAAATACTAATCAGATAACTATACAATACATGTATAATAACTAAATCAAATGCTTACAACAACCATCGTTCAGTATGGTTTGATAGTAAAAGGTATTCATTCAGTCTTTCTAAATTAGAATCATTATTCCATAAAAGATATATATAAAAAAAATCAAATTACATACGTGTCAACATAAAAGATGTATATAAAAAAATCAAATTTCATGTGTCAACATCACAGTGGGGATGATTTGTTCGGTGCATTACATAATTGACCAATGAGGTGCAATATTTGGGCCAACCAGAGTAGTATTATTGGTCCCCTTATAAAGAAGTTTTTGTGGTGGGAAGTTGTTGAGAAGGAGGAAAGAAAGAGATACATAGCTTCGTATTAATGACTTCACGGATTTTAAGTGGCAGGAGCGTACGTTCCAGGTCATGACTTTGGAAATTTCTCATTAATTAATTCCAATCTGAGGTCTTCCAATCACCATTTACTTGAATTTTATAAAGTTAAAAGTCTTACACGGATTACCTAAACTTTCGACCTACTGTTCTTCATTAATTTATTCAATGACAAATCTAATTATTAAAAAAAAATAAAATTTTTACCTATATCAACATATACATCATTAGTAACTTAAATTTAAAATATTATCAGATATACCATCGATATCTAATTATTTAATTATATATGGTTTGACAATTGTGTTCACGTGGAACATATTTTAAATATATATATATATATATATACAACATTTTAACTTTCAAGTTTCCTATGGCGTTCCTTTTATTTGTTCCAATTAAAATTTATGCACGAGTTATGCAAGTTTTAAATAAAAAGTACAAACTGATGTTTTGAAATTAATTAAGTCAGAAATAATTTCTGATGTTGAGGTCATCATCTAAACGTGATCCACGTCGTGGGCATCGGAAGTTCCGGCGTTGAATTTGTCAAAAATCATCTTGCACTCTATGATAAGTTATCATATTCTCTCTCTCTCTTTTTTATTTTAAAAAAGACCATATATATTGGAGTTTTTATTCTCTCATGAACAGACTTTTTATTGTGCTCTTTTTTAAGAGTAAATAAATTTGAATGAATCAACAGTTAATTTCTTTTTCTTTTAGGCATCACTAGATTAGGAAAGACTTAGCAACAAAAAAAAAATACCCCATGAGGAAACTTGAACTACATATCGTTCCGCTGTTCATTATTGCTGCCTTAATAGGATTAGTTTTGGAATATTGAAAAAAATCATTAATTCTGGATTTATTTCCCCAATTTTCCTCCCAAATTCGGTTGGAACCAAATTGGGTGAACAAGAAGAAATCATCCTTCATTTCCCTCTGTTTTCCTTTAAACAAAATATTAGAAATCCATTCAAATCATTTCCTTTCCTTTCTCTTGTATTCCATCAAACCAAACATAGTGTAATGCTAGTCAACCAAAAAATTTACACTATGTTTTGATTAGTGGAATATGACAAAAATGAAAGGAAAGGTAAATGAGGAAAGGAAAAGAAATTGTTTTTAATGATTGTTGTTTGAATGATCATAAATATAAAAGAAAAGAAAGGAAATGAAATCAATTTTATTTTGAAGAGAGAAATAAATAAATTCATGTTATTCTATTTATGTAAATATCATTCTTTCAACAATATGAATACCAAATATATATTAGTAGGGTTAGTTTTGAGATATTGAAAAAAAACAAAACATTAAGTCCGGATTCTTTTCTCTCCCAAATCTGGGTGAAAACGAAATTGAGTAAAACAAGAAGCAATTATCCCCTCTTTTTCTTTCATTTCTTTTCCTTTCTCTCTCATTTATCAATACAAACAAGATATTGTAAATCCATCTAAATACTTTCCTTTCCTTTTTCTCATATTTCATCAAACCATTAGTCTAATCATTCACCACATCACCCCATGATTTGTGTGGTGATGGCAACTTATTTGCCACATCATTTAAATTAAATTTTAGGTTAATTTTTTAAATGGTATAGTATTACTTAGTAAATTTATAGAAAATAGTAAAATACCATTCGGCCAACATCATCGTATCACAATCGAGACAAGACTAAATATATATATATATATATATATATATAAAGAAAAAGCAAAAGAGGAAGAACTCAAGAAATAGTAATTTAATCACTCCATCAAACAGTAATGTAACAATTCATTGAGGAAAAAGTTCAAACTATTGAACGTGTGATAGATCCTATCACTTATTAAGAGATTATATTTAAAAGAATAATTGAATTTGTCCCTTTCGGACGTTTGGAATATCTTATAATCACCCATTCACCCTCTAACTTACTACTATTTACATTTAGATTTCAAATTTTCAATCTTTTGCACGATTCAGTGATTCACACACCAAACAGGAATACCAGTCGCCACTTCACCAACCGGAATTCCCAGCCTTTGCTGCCGCTGCTGATGCTGCGACGAATACGTGCCATATCCCTGAACATTCAACCCACCGGCTTGAGATGAATACTTGCCGTATCCCTGAACATTCAACCCACCGGCCTGCGACGAACACCCCGCTACTGCAGCCGTCCCATACCCTGATAAATTGAAGTCATTCTTAGAAGAATACGCGGCGTATTCAGGCGCCTTGACTCTAACAGAAATATTAATAATTCCATTCTTGTTCCTGCTCGCATCCCTCAATCGATAACTCAAAAAGTGTAAATAATTCTCAGGTAAATAGCCTCCGATAAAATCCGAAACCGGTATTTGTGCGAATCCGATATTTCGGTTAACTGAAGAAGTCTTGCATTGTACTTCCAAAGTAATAAAACTCGCATGCTTTGGCAATTCTAAGTCAAGCTTTTCGTTCCATGAAGGATAGCTTCCTCCGAGAGCGTCGACGCTCGTTGTACCGTAATTGAAAGGGTCGACTTTTACAACGACGAAAGCGTTCTTTTTCACCGATTTTCGGTCGATTCGTAGGTTTTCACCGGATAATACCGTGATTTCAATTCTCCGTGACGACATCGTTTTAATGTAAGAGAAGGAAATATATGGATGCGGCGTTGTTTAATGTTGACTGTGTTATTGTTTTTGGAATGTTTGAGTCGTATTTATAGTGGGTTTGTGATGGAAGCTCAAAGGAAGTGTGACAGAAGCAGATAGGTTGTTTCTTTTAGCGAGGGTTTGACTGCGTCTTTTTTGGCCACTGTTATCTCTTATAAAAGAAGCTGAGAAATTGAACCACGGGTTACAAATTCAAGAATGGCGTGTGGTTTTTGTTGTAGAAAATTCAAGTCATGCTCGTTCAAATTTAACTGGTCCAACCAAGTAATTACTAAGTATTCCAAAAATATAGTCTTAATTGGAAATTTCTAAAATGTTTACCTATTCTCTCCTGACAATTTTTTTCGGGATACCCAATTCTGTCCTAATATGCATAAAATATTTAACATAAAAAATAATTTATACTATATTCTATAATATTCCAATTCTTGTTTTATATTACATAGCATGCAATAGTCTTTATAGGTTTCTGAAGGCATGTTTACTTGTTGGGAGTACAAATTCAAGGGAATCAATTTTTATTAGAAAGAGAATCATAAAAGAAGATTAAATTCTTTTTCTAATGTAAATAAAAAATAATCAATTTTTATTGGAAAGATAATTAGAAAAGGGGATTAAAGTTCTCTTTCAAACGTGAATCGAAATGAATCAATTTTCATTGGAAAGAGAATCAGAAAATGGGATTAAGTTTTCTTTCCCGTGAAGCAAAGAAAATCAATTTTCATTTGAAATATAATCAGAAAAGTGGATTAACTTCTATTTATAGCGAGAATCAAAAGAATCAATTTTTATTAGAAAGAGAATTAGAAAAGGAGATTAAGTTATCTTTTGAACGTGAATCAAAGCGAATCTATTTTTATTGGAAATATAATCATAAAAGGAGATTAAGTTCTATTTCTATTTCTAATTTGAATCAAAGGGAATCGATTTTCATTGGAAAGAGAATCGGAAAATGAAATTAAGTTCTATTTCTAGAGTGAATAAACTATAATCAAATTTCATTAGAAAGATAATCAAAAAATGGATAAGTTCTCTTTCTAACGTGAATTAAAGTGAATCAATTTTTATTGGAAAAAGAATCAGAAAAAGGGATTCAAATTCTCCTTCTAACGTGAATCAAAGGAAATCAATTTTTCTTGGAAAGAGAATTAGAAAAGAGGATTATTTTGTTTCTCATGTGAATAAAAAAAATTAATTTTCATTTGAAAGATGATCAAAAAAGGAGATTAAGTTCTCTTTCTAACATCAACTAAATTATTTATTTATACTTCAAGTTTACGTAACTTGATTTAATACGGTTTTTTAGTAAACAAATCATAAATATAAATTAAGTTTTCAATTTTTAATTATAATTTCTGATAAGTAACCATACCCTTCTAGCCCTCTGAGTTGCTTCTGTAAAACTAAATTGACAAGTAATTGATTTATTTGGATCCTCAATACAGTTGATATCTAGTAATACAAAAAGACTAATAAAGAGTATCTTATCGCTATAAGGACATTAGGATGTCATTCATGATTCGTGCAGCCAATCAGAAATCACCCCAGTGATACGAAAGTACAAGTAAAACTGACATGTTGACTTGAGTTGAGACCACATTTACTCTCTCAGTTCAGGTCTCCTCTAAATTCCAAAACCATCCAACCTTGCGTCCCTGGTACTCCAGAATCCAGTGTGTGGCTGGCGGCGGCTCAATACCCGTGAGCAGAAAAAGAAAATCTTACATGACAGTCGTTCAATCAAATTGTCTAATTTTTTACGATCTTAATATTTTAAATTTTACTTTACATTTTTAATTTAAAATAGACAACATGATTAGACACCGTATCACACACGCAGGATTTTCTCGATTGTGAGATCATATTTCAGACGCAGTGAGCCCCACGTTTTTTGTATCAAAAGTTAAACAACTACCTTTTGAGTTTCGATCAACAACCCACACCCAACAAACGTTTTTCACTTCAAGTCTTCAAGCTACGCTCCTCGGGTCCTTATAGTTTTTTTTTTAAGAAATTGAAAGGAAAGAGAGATTAAATATATATATATATATATATATTTGGTAACGAGGATCCCGAACTCATCCGGACATAAATTCGTCTGTTCTCTTTCAACTGCGTGACACACGTAAGCCTGTATACCCTACCGATCTGTATGTTGGATACAGAGTAGGACGGATAAAAAACTTCAGCCCGTACCACTGACCCCACAACGATGAAAACAGATAAATCAGGACTCTCCACCGTTTGGGTAGGATTCGAACTGCTGACGTTAGCCCCATGTCCGTCCTTCCACCAGCAAGGCTAAACACCTTAAAGGCTGGTCTGAAAATAATTACCAAGAACTTGGATTTCATCATAAACCTTGGACCACCAAGGCAACTACCTTTTGGTTAAGATTTAATATATTTCCGCTTTGTGATTAGATAATCAAACCACACGATATGATTTTAATACATCTGGGTGCATTATGACCGTATATAAAAGCAAAGTCCGGATTTATAAATACAATATATTGACTTGTGAAACACAATGTGGCGATGATGGAGGCTGATTTGGAACATGTCAACAACCAGATTTGGGTAATCTCATCGGCCAAGTGTTGGAAAAAATTCTAACATATGGACCACACTTGTAAATATCGAATGTGTATTGTGCTATGTTTTAGTTAAGCCAGGTCATTCTATGTCATCAGCACAGATACGTAAGCATTTGCAATTATATAATCTTCCCACCAGTCTCGGGCAGTAGCATGATTAATTAAATAATTATGATCCTATTTAGTGTTTCTTGGCAAGTGACAAACAGGTGACCGGAATCTTCCATCTTTTAATTCAATAATCAAATTAATAAAAAAGAAATGTTAGTTGTACGTAACGTGGAGAAGTAAAATATGTTATTATTATTTTTTTTATTTACATATTAATTAATTGGTAAGAAAAATTAACTTTTATTCCTTTTAAAAGAGAGGCTAATCTACTATTACACGTCAAAAGAAAGAGTACTAAAAGAGAAAACAAAAAATAAAAATAAAAATAAACAACGAACAAAGTGGCGATGCTATGATTCGATGAACATGAAGATGACCAAATTAAGTTGAAACTTGAAAGAGAGCTGAGGAAATGGGCTCAAATTTCAGGAGGGTTTCCTTTAATTTGACAAGTCGTTTCAATTCTCTTTTTGTTAGCTGACATTATGGAATAAGCAAAAGAAGCAATTATGTGTACAATTTCTGGAGCCCTTCTTAGTCATCTCTTACATTTGGGTTGGAGGGTAGATTTCTTGCCTCGTCAAGCAATGCTGGAAGGTTACTAAATTCTTTTTATTTTGGGTTATTGACACTAGTCCTCCATGAACTTTACGCGAGTTTGTATTTTACCTCTTGAACTTTTTTTTAGATATCAAACCCCATAAACTTTCATTTATTGAAAAAACCCGACTGTAAATATCCTTTCAAACAGGCATTCACGGGGCAATAAACCAAACAGTTTACCAATAAATAAGAGTTCAGAAGGTTTAATACATAAAAAAAAAAGTTATCAGGGTAAAATGCAAACCTGCATAAAGTTTATGGGTGACTAGTGGTAATATCCCTTTTATTTTTTGTATTTTTTAAATCTAATAGTGAGGTCTCGAATAGAAGTTTAAAATCGAAGGCTATTAGTATGATCTAAATAGTTAGATGTCACTCCATTTTTTTTTGACAGTATCTTTTTATCCACCTATCTAGACCAGATATTTTTTTTAAGTTTTTTACCACTGATAGGATTCGAGCCACTGACTTTTGATTCATTTACCTAAACCCTAAACTTGTTCATCTACTGGCTGAGCTACCTCTATGAATGCCACACTTTTAATATGTCAATTGAATTAATTTAACAAGTTTCAAATATTGAATAGAATATTAAACATCACATTCCTATCTTCAAATTATTAAAGCTGGGCAGGCGCTTGAGCCCAACCTTTAAATTAAATCCTAACCCGGGTCAAACCCTAGGATAAGGTAGGCAACGCTTAACCATCGAGGCTTGTGAATATGAAGGGCCAAATTAATAGAACGAGAAAAAAAAATGGTGATATTTATATCCCTAAAAAATTGTAGGAATGATTATCCCGGTGACCATTAATTTGATGACACAATATCAAAATTGTCATTAGATTGAGAATTAGTTTTAAAATTGCCATTTTTGATGATAAATGTGACACTAATGGTCATTCAATTCAATCTAATTTCATCCAACAAGTGGCATTTTGGCAAATAATGAGATGATATTAATTTATTTTTGATGTTTTTTAGATATCAATTTTTTCTTTTATTTTTTAAAACGAATAATTATATTTAGTGTGTATATATATGTATAGCATATCACACACACACACACACACACATATATATATATATATATATATATATATATATCTCTTTTTTAGAAGATTAAGTATAAAAAATCTAAAAAAACAAAGAGGAGACATGTATATTGATCTAAACCGTATCTTTTGTATTTTGAAATGAATAATTATATTTTGTGTGTATATATACGTATAGCATATCTCAAACACACACACACACACACACACATATATATATATATATATATATATATATATATTTACATACACTAAATATAATTATTCATTTCAAAAACAAAAGAAAATTTTGATTTAAAAAAAAATCTAAAATAAATTAATGTCATCCTCTTATTTACCAAAATGTCACTCATTGAAAATTTTGATTTCAAAAAAACATATAAAATAAATTAATGTCATCATTTTATTTATCAAAATGCCACTCATTGGATATAATTGGATGAAATTGTCATGAGTATCACATTTTTTGCCAAAAATAACTATTTTGAAACCAATTCCTAATCTAGTGGCTATTTTGATAGAGTGTCATCAAATTGATAATCATCGGGGCAATTATCCCAAAATTATATGTAACCCTTTAATTAGTTCACCTCATAAAACTTAAAAAAAAAGTTAGTTTGTATAAAGACCCCATATATTTCCCAATATATCCTCTATCTTAATTTTTATAGAAAAACTTGACAAAAACTAATAATTTATAGAATAAACATAACATAAAAAGAAATTGAAAAATATAATTGAAGAAAAAAGGGAGGAGACACATCTACAATTTTTTATTTGAAAGAAACATCTCTCTCCCAAAAACAATCCATCGTAGGGGTGGGCGTTTAATGGATCGGTTCACTTTTGGAGTGAACCGATAAAAGACCGATAATGTTCGGTTTTTAAAAAAGTGAACCGATCCGATCAACTTAACAATTATGAACCGATCAAAAACCGATTAAATTTGACCGGTTCGGTTCGGTTCGGTTTTTTCGGTTTTGGGCCAATTGGATCATATTTTTGGGTTTTAATTATTACACATATTTTAATCTTTTTAGGCCTTGGACCAAATTAAATTATAAGTTTGAACAAATTGAAAATACTAGTTTAAAATAATATTCATAAAAAAAAAACCTAAGAAAAAAATATGATGTGACAAACTTTCATAGTTTTATAGTTTCATAGACTATTAAACATTAAAACTAAGGTTTTTTATATATATATATTGGATCTCGGTTCGGTTTTCCGGTTTGGGATAACGAACCGGAAAAAAAACCGATCCAATCGGTTATCAAAAAAATGAACCGAACCGGTCAACATAAGATAACCGGAAAAAAACCGATTGGATCGGTTCGGTTCGGTTTATTGGTTTTTTGCCCACCCCTAATCCATCGTTCATGCATCTCCATTTTTTTTATTTTTTTTTTGAAAAGCAACATCTCTCTTCCAGATACAATCCATTGTTCAGAATTTTATTTTATTTTTTTTAAAAGAAAAAACTACCAATGAAATCCCCTGCCTTCATTTTCTACGAATAACTCACCACCAGTAGACTCTCCCTTTATCAAACACCAAATTGTTTGGTGTAGATCAAGAGCAGAACCAACAATAAAAATTGGACTGATTTTTTAAACAAAAAAAAAAACAATAAAATTGGAGCAACAACGCTTTCACCATTGCATTTTTTAAGAAAAAAATATATGCTATTCATTTGATTTTTATGTATGGATTATATGTTTGAAATAGATTATTTACAGTTTTTAATAAATAATTATTTTAAATAGTCGTTCAGTTAAATTTAAAAAACCCCTTACATCTGAACATGAGGTTGCGAATTCGAGTTATTCCTTTAAAAAAAATATGAAGTAATGTACTTCAGAAAAAAAAAAGGGTTAAATTCGGATTTTAACTTTACTTTCTAAGTTTTAAGAATTTTTTTTAACCTTTTATATAATTTCATTTCCGGACTATGTTGGAAGTTAAAAATAGTAAAAATTTATATTATAAATACGATTTTTAAAGGGCGTAAATATCGCCATTAAAAAAAAAGTTTATATATAAAAAAGTTAAGAAGGTACTCGGCATTGTTTTACAAGACTGATTTTTCGTTTTTTGAGTAGAAAAAACAGAGAGAACAATTCGGTGGACCTTTCCAAAAAATAAAAAAATAAAACGTTAAAGTCAGTTTTTCACTTTAAGGCCTGTTTGGAGCCTGAGTTTGGGCTGAGATTAGACTAATTTAATCCCAATACTGTGTTAGGTGATGGTTTGAAATATTTGACCAGTAATCCCAACATCAAAATAGTCCAAATAGTCACATCTCCAACCCCAACCTTTATTTATCCCATCATTATTTTACATGTGCACCTTACCTATTTAATTCATCCTGCCAACCCCACCAACCCACACCCACCGTCTTTTTCATAAGTATCATCTCCCTCATCACATTCTTTATTTTACATGTGTTTTAGTCATGCAATCGCTGGACTATATTTTTTTTTTAAAAAATTTCTTTTATTTTTTTAATAACTTAATAATAAATAAATTATAAAATTTAAAGAAATGAATTAAAAAAAAATCTAGAATTAAAAACACAAAGCAATTAAAAAAAACTGAAAAACTGAAAAAGAAAAAGAATGGATTTTCCACTTTTTTGTATTTTCTCGTCAAACAAACACCACAAAATCATTTAATCAACATCTCAATCAAACCCTTCCATTTTCTCATCAATCAAGACAAACATATTTAACAAATAAACATATAAATCAAACCCAGAAAAAAAAATCTAAAGGATCCAAGTCATCCAACTCTATGTTCAGATCAATTTTTCTTTCACTTCCTCTTTCATTTTCTCTGCCACCAAACACCCACTTTCTCTTTCATTTTATCGGAGATGGCGCATCCTACCAGACCACCACAAAACCCAGTCCCATTGTGACCTTCATGTGTTTGGTTACCAAGAAAATCAAAAAAAAGAAGAGAGTGAAAACTAAAGAGAGAAGAGAGGAGAGAAATAGATAGAGAGAAAGAAACGAGAGATGGTAACACAGGAGAGAGAGAGAGAGAGAGAGAGGAGTCTGATGATTGATTGAGTTAAAGCATCTCTCACCCATCTCTATCTCTATCTCTAAAATAAGGTTTTAAAAAGGAATATTACTTCAGGATTTCATCTCTAAAATTTTTTTACTTCCACCATACTTATCTCAATCTCTATCCCTATCCCTATCTCTATCTCTATCCTCAAATAACTTATATTTTCATTATTATTTTTTAGTTTCTTTAATAAATTTTGTTCAACTAAATTTTAACAAATATTATTTATAATAATATTTGTATTTTTTTTACTTTTTTTTAATATAATATTTTATTAGTGCATGAATTTATAAATATATTACTAATAAATAAATACACCACCCATCAATTTATTTGGAGCATTTGTTACTAATTTGTTGTTGTATCAAACTTTTTCAGCCAATTAAATACACCGCCCATTTTCTCAATGAATGTGAATTTTTTCGAAGGAAGAAGATGGAAATTTTAGAAAAAAACACTCATAATTCGGATGGAAATGAAAGTCATTTTGATGGCTTTCCAAAATATTAATGTATTTGGACATTATCATATATTATGTTGTTATTATTTAAGTTTTTTGTTTTTTATCCTTATTTTAAAATTTTAATGTTATTGTAATTTTTAATATTAATATTTATTATTTCAATACCGTGTTTCGGTTTTTATTGTATTACTAACTTATAATTATCAATATGTAATAATAGATTTATTTTTATAACATAAAATAAATTCTTTAGAGAAAATTATAACAAAATAATAATATGGAGAGCAAATGATAAAGTATGGTAAATAAAAAATTATTCATTAATATTCAATAATTGACTCAATGTAAAGATCTAGATGAGACTTTTCTGATGGTATAATTTTTATGTTAATAAAATGTATAAATTAAAATTTATTATACATTAATTGAATTTAATAGAAAATGTAAGTCGATATAAATAAAATAAAAAATGTTGAAAAGTGAATTCAGAGATGGAATAGTGCTTCTCCAAATTTAGAGGATGAACATTAAAAAATTATGTTGGAGACAACAATTTAGAAATAGGTGGGAGTAAATCATACTCTAAATGATCTTGGAAACATGAATCATACCAATAAACAAAAACTTTCAAAAAAAAATACTTTATTCCGAATTAATAGATATTGTTTAAAAAAAAGTCAAACCGGGGTGAACTTGTTCTTATATTTCATAGAATGCCAAACGGTCAAATTGTCCAAACCTATGAAACGATTCGTTTTGTTCAGACAGCAGCAAAACGACATCGTGGAAGGCATTTTATCCAGACTCTGACGCTCCACTTTCCAGAAGCGAGAAATGGCTTCACTTCCTCATCTCTCACTCTCCAAACTCATAAAATTTTTTTAAAAATTTAATAAATAATTATATTAAATAGTTTTTAGTTAAATTTGGATATGAGATAAGGTTAATCAGGTGGTAAACGTCTCATACATGCACCATGAGATTACGGATTCGAGCCCTCTCCATTCAAAATAAACCCCAAATTAATGTAATACTTCAAGTTAAATTTGGATTTTTACTTTATTTTGTAAATTTTAAGAGTTTTTTTTTCTTGTAAAGTTTATAATTTTAAGCGTTGATTTAACTTTTTATGGGACTATGTTGGAATTAAAAAAAAGTAAGAATTTGAACTGCACACAGTTTTTAAAATGTACAAACATCGTCACTCATAAAATTATGGCCGAATCATAAGACATACAGAAAGTGAACATCACCCAAATACCCGATATGGTTTGGTGCTAAACCGTGTTCATTCAACCTAATAATACTTAATATTCGAAGCGTCACATATGATATTCCTATGATACATCAAACAAGACATATTTGATACACGCAAGGTTCAAATACGATAGAAGTGTATAACTAGTCAAGCAGGAATGACCTGTCCATATATTTCATAGAATGCCAAACGGTCCAATTGTCCAAACCAGTGAAACGATTCGTTTTGTTCAGGCAGCAGCAAAACGACATCGTTGGAAGGCATTTTATCCAGACTGACGCTCCACTTTCCTGAAGTGAGAAATGGCTTCACTTGCTCATCTCTCACTCTCGAAACTCTCACAACCACAACACCACCTCTCCTTCACTATTCCAAAAACTCGACACTCTCCGTCAACAACAACCCGACCCGCAACTCACCGGTTCAAATGCTCTGCCGGTCAGACAGGTTTCTTCACGCGACTCGGTCGGTTGATTAAAGAGAAAGCCAAGAGTGACGTCGAGAAGATATTCTCCGGATTCTCCAAAACCAGAGACAATCTCGCCGTAATCGATGAGCTACTTCTTTACTGGAACCTCGCCGACACAGACCGAGTCCTCGACGAACTTGAAGAGGTTTCAGTTTTCGTCGTCTTTATTATTCTCCAACGTTTTTTTTTTTTTTTTTTAAATAGGAAATGAGATCGACTTGTTTGTTTGTCAATTGCAGGCTTTGTTGGTGTCTGATTTTGGACCTAGAATCACAGTTAAGATCGTGGAGAGTTTGAGAGAGGATATATTGGGAGGGAAGCTCAAATCAGGAAGCGAAATTAAGGTGTTTATTTATTTAATTAACATTATCTGTATTCAATTATTTATTTTGAATTATTAAGTATGTTCTTTGTTGATGTGGTGTTTTAGGATGCTTTGAAGAAAATTGTGTTGGATTTGTTTGCAAAGAAAGCGAACAAGTCAGAGCTTCAACTTGGTTACAAGTATGTTCTGAATTCTTGAAGTTCTTTTTTTTTTGTCTTGTTCTGTTGTGGCTAACTGACTATATGAATTTTTTTTGTTTTAATATGGTGTTTATGTTGTGATTTTAGGAAACCTGCTGTGATCATGATAGTGGGTGTCAATGGAGGTGGAAAGACAACATCTCTTGGTGAGTCACATGCACATTTGTTTATGATAGCTGATTCGGGTGTTTGATAGTCAATTTGTACCACAAATAGAAAGACATGCCATCTTTTCTTGTAAGGTTAATGGTAATTGATATTTAGAATAGTGACCTTGTTTGCTTGGTAAAGGGATGAGGTCCAGTTGGACTTAGCTTCAAATTTTGTATAAAATATGCAGCCTTATGGAATATATATGTATTAATGGTGTTTTAGCTGGATGTTGGGATCATGTGATGCATCTTTAATTAGAGTAACAGTAATTTTGGAATACAAAGCTTAATACACATTGCTTTCTTAGAAAACATAAAATGCCATAGTTGTTTCTTGTGATGATCTGACATTCTGACCAACTTTCCTCTCGCAGGAAAGCTGGCATATAGATTAAAGAATGAAGGGGCAAAGGTGAGATATTGTTATGTGGGCATTGCTTCTGATGCAGTGCGATATATTTATCCGAGTAATGCATTAGAAAAAGTCATGCAATTTCCCTAGCATTACAAGAAGTTAGTGTTGCTCCTATTTTATTGTTCTTATGTAAATCTAATCCAATAGAAACTAAATTTGTTCAAATGCTCGAATTCTTAACATTAATTCTTAAAAATGGTTAGTTGTAGTATGAAGTATATCGGTCAAGGGCACCATTATTTTTGGATGTCTATTCTGCTATCTTTAATTGCATTTGGAACACTGATGTGCATTTTGGCAGTCTAACAGTCCTGTAATTACATTTTAAAGCCTATATGCATCGACCCATTTTTGTTTTGTTTCTTACCTTTAGAGAACATGCTTATTTAAAAGTAGTTTTCTTCCATTTCAACACATGGTTCAAAATTATGGCAGATACTGATGGCAGCAGGTGACACATTTAGAGCAGCTGCGAGTGACCAACTGGAGATATGGGCTGAGAGGACTGGCTGCGAGATTGTTATGGCCGAAGACACTAATGCCAAAGCATCATCAGGTAGAGAATAATTTGTAATGAAATCTGTTTGCTTGTCTTCTTTTACTTTAATGTAAAAATCTGTCAGACATGTTATAACAACTAACATACCATCTTACAGTGCTTCCTGAATAGTTCTTACACAGGCTGTGAAAAGAGGGAAAGAACAGGGTTTTGATATCGTGTTGTGCGACACATCTGGACGTAAGTACCAAAAGCTTTCAGAGTTGGGTGTAAATATATTGTTATGTGCAACTTATCTAGTAAATTGTGAGCTGATCTGTTTACTGATTATCAGGTCTGCACACTAACTACAGCCTTATGGAAGAGTTGATAGCATGTAAGAAAGCTGTGGGCAAAATTGTTTCTCGTGCACCTAATGTAAGCTCAAATCGTTGGGACCTTTTACTATGTTTCTACAATTAATGAATTCTCAGTATAAATGACAGATAGGCAGTTCCTATCCAATTCAATACATAAAAGCATCAAGTAGTATTCATTTTTATCCTTCTTGCTGCTTCATTGAGCTAGTTTTCTGTTTTTAAGTGGTATCCTCCGTGGTTATAAGTAAACGTGTTGCTCATATGATAGAACATTTAGTTACAAGCTTAATCGTCATTTGTATAACTGTTCCCCGGTCAATATTTTGGATTTGTCTAATGAGCATTTCACACTATTTGCAGGAGATCCTACTAGTTCTGGATGGAACTACTGGGTTGAATATGCTTCCGCAAGCAAGAGAATTTAATGAAGTAATCCCATTATATACTCTTTTTAATACTCTTTCATTACATATTGTTTGACTAAACAATTTCGTGACAGGTTGTTGGTATTACCGGTTTGATTTTGACAAAGCTTGATGGTACTGCTAGAGGCGGCTGTGTGGTAAACTCTAATTTCAACCTTCAAAGCTGGCAACTTGTGATTTCTTTTTCTTTTCTTTTTTCACAACACAACTTGTGATTTCTGAACTTACATATGTGCAACAAATGTATTAATTGGATATCTGTGATATGTACTTTTGTGCAGGTCAGTGTGGTTGATGAACTCGGCATCCCTGTAAAATTCGTGGGTGTAGGCGAAGGTGTTGAGGACCTACAACCCTTTGATGCAGAGGCCTTCGTTAATGCCATATTTTCATGAAACCTAAAATGTAGTTGGTACACATTTAAATTCATCTAACCTTTTCTGGAATTATTTATAAACTACCCCTAAGTTATAGCCATCAAGAACTATTAATGAATTTCCACATTTTACTGGGGCAATTAGTTGGAAACTCTCAAGTATGCTCATAATTTTTCTTTGTAGATATATAAAGCGTATCATTTCTAAATGTGTTATATTTATCATTATGTGCAGATCAATTGTTTTTACAATCAACTAAAAGCTTTTAGCAAACAGCCAATCATGCAAGGCTGTGTACGAGGACAGCACAGTTGGTTGCTATTTGAAGAGTGGTCGACTGGTTGGATGCTATTGCTTTGAACTTTGCATAATCATTCTCCTACCATTATTTACTGCTCAGCGTGACAGGATGCGTTCAAGTGAATGTTGGTTCTTTCTTCTCTATATCACCGAGAGTCGATTTATTGTAATGCAAGTTAAAAATGTTATTTCTGAAAGTGTATGATGTATGCATTATTTTTGGTCTTGACAAGTAGGATTCTGAAATCTGAAGCAATTTTACATATAGTCCTTGTTCAGCATAATCACTCTGTTACCCCTATTAAGCATAATATGCGTACGTAGTAAGCGTACGTAGTGAGATGTTTACATATACCGTAGTTGTAAATCAATATCAATTTAGAGTTATTTGACATAAAACATAAATATTTGAGCAATACCCACCAATTCCTTTAACCACAGCTACTTCTACATCTACATGAGAACACATTACAACGATTACACACCTTATTACTACTTGGCCATATCTATGTTGACAAATGAAGCTTCACAACTTGGAGATGGGCATGTTGAAGAAGGTACCAGTGACAAGAATAACACACCTCCCCGGATAGCCTGGCTACAGAAAACGGCAATGCAAAAGCAGTAAACTAGATGTCAATTATCAAACACCAGAAAAGCGCTTGAACCAGTAACGGAGCAAAGAAATTACAAGTATTATAGCGCAAGAGCGCCAACTGCTCCTCCATGTACTCCACCATAAGCGTTCTGCAAATCCACACAGCAATCAAAACATAGAAAATACCCTCAATAGAAATGCCTAATGATGCTGATCAGGACAACTTGCCAAGTCCATAGAAATATTAATTCAAGTATCCGTTTGCTCAATTGACCTTCATTTTTCTTTTTCTAGTTTGTGTAAGCTTTCAATTATTTTTTTCCCAATAAGTAAACACGATATAAAAGATATCATACAAGTTTTTTTAATTTTTACATTCCAACAACAAACATTGAACGCCATTTCTAGAAACAGAGGAGGGCTGTGGAAGATTACAAGACAAATTTTAGGAAATATTACTCAAACTCCTTTTTGTTTTTGTTTCCAAAAACATTGGAGAGTGTCTCCATTCTCTCAAAACTTGACAAACAAGTTTCCCTTACCAATTAAGAAACAATTAGGAACTAGGATATTACGTAAAAATACACTCTAAGTTCACCCGTATGGATATTTTACGGATATATCGCGGATATTTTACTGAAAAGATATTATACCCAATGTCTATATCGATACCCTTGAATTACAGAAATATCGACGGATATATAGCATAAACTATTGAGTGTTTCCGGAAGCTTGAACATTTTAGAAGGAATGCCTGTCTAGGAAACTGTTTTTGTTTTCTTTTTTGAGAAATTTTACGAAACTTTTTGCGAGTGTCCCAAACTTTACAATCAACTTTCTATAAACACATACATATTCTGATACTCCAAATTGAGTTTATAGTGCTATAAGTATGGGTTGGACATTTGTTGGATCTCATTTGCGTTATCGGGTATAAGTGTAAGTACCCCATTATGTTGTGTACTGAAAAAGAAAGACCCGGATGGGACCCAGACACATTTAAATAGTTGCCGTTAGTGTATCAAATATCGATGTTGTGGGCAGCCCATATTTGTAATTGGGCCCTTTAAGAAATATATTACGAGTATATTTTGGGCCTACCTACCCACATTCGAAACGACATAGTTTTATGGAGACATCAAAGAAATTTCGTTTTAGGAAACTATTTTTCTTTTTTTCTTGGGAAATTTTAGGAAACTTTTTGCGAGTGTCCCAGACTATACAAACAAGTTTGTAAAAACACATACATGATACATATTCTGATATTCAGATATTCTCAAATCCAATTACAAACTGGATTTCCTATTTCACTCTGGTTTCGCCGCAAGACAAGACTGAGATAGAAGTGGTATCTTAAACAAATTAAGAAACTTTCCGGTCAAGTCTTCTTGTTTCCAATCAAGAAAACACATTACACCTACATAATCCAATTAACAAACTCTCCAGTTTCCTATTTCACTACACCTCTCCCTCACACTCTGTTTTAGTTCTTTGTTATTGTTTTTTCGATTCTTGTACTGAGAAACAAACATCTCACTACTGTCTCTCTCTCACAATCTGAAATCTGTATCAATGGCGACTTCTTTTAGGATTCCGATGGGGTACAGATTCCAACCCACTGATAAGGAATTAGTCACCTACTTCCTATTCAACAAGATTTTCGCTGAAACAGAATGATCCTTTCAATGATATTGAAAAGTTTTCAGTCAGAGAAGGTGATCTCTACGGTTCCCAGGATCCGAGGGACATATGGAACTTGTATGGCGGACATAACTTGGAAGATGGTCAGCCTCTTTACTTGTTCACCCGGCCTCAAGAAAGTGTCCTCTAATGGTTCCAGAATCAGCAGAAGGGTCGGTTCGGGTACGTGGGCAGGAGAAGACTCCGGCGACACAATCACATCAGGGAACTACGTTGTTGGATTCAAGAAGCGGTTTCGTTACGAAAATAAGAAATCCCCAGATAACGGAGCCTGGATCATGCATGAGTTTGCCTGTCGATCCATCTTTGTTGAGGCAGCATCAAAACCGGACGACATTGTTCTTTGTCGGATGAAGAAGAATCCGGTAGCAGAGAAGAAGAAGAACAAGAGGATGTTGCAACAAGTACTGAACTCTGAGCCGTGCATGTCATCAAAGCGTTCCAAGCTGGTTAAGCCGCAGCCGGTTCCAATTTCGGTTCAACAATATCAACAAGAAGCTGAGTTTAACTCACACACGGGATCGAATATCTTGCAATCCGAGACAGAGGTTGTGGATTCAAGATTGATGTTTGATCATGATCAGGAATTATTGTTAAGTCCTGAGGAGGAGGAATTATTGTATGGTACTAGTCTTGAACAACTCCTGCAATCAGATAATATTTCTGATGATGAGCCGTGCATGTGCCCCAAGCTGGTTGAACCACCCCCGGTTCCAATTTCGATTCAACAAGAAGCTGAGTTTAACTCACAGCACACAGGATCGAATATCGAAATAGAACCTGTGGATGCAAGATTGATGTATAGTAGTCTTGAGGGGGAGGAATTATTGTATGGTACTACTCTTGAACAACTCCTGGGATCAGATGATGAATCGATGGTTGCAGAGACACAAGAGATATCGGTAGAGTCGTCAACAATTCATGATGTTTATCTTCCTGATACAAGATTGATGTTTGATCCTCAGGAATTCTTATTGTGTAGTCTGAGGAGGAGGAATTGTTGTATAGTGCTAGTCTTGATCAACTCCTCGAAGATGTATAGGTTGAGCTTGAGCAGTGACTTAATGGTCTATCTGACATTATATGGGGTTGATTGAGCTACGATACTTGGGTGTTATGTGTCTGTCTGATCTTGGTGGTTAATGGACTATCTTGTAATGTTACGTAGGACATGTGAGAAATTTATTGAATATGATTTTGTTTTATCAATCAATAGTTGCATGGTTAATATTTTTTTTTTATCGCAAATACTTATTAGTGATTTAATAGACTTTCTATGGACTCTAGTTGTGTCACCATAGCAACACTGCCAACCCTTGCTGCATTCCATAATTTCTCTTAATCACGTTTCTCTTCTTAATATTAGACGAGTGGTGCTACTACTGGTCTATTTATATCCCACTTTTTTAATTATATAATATTCTTTTTTTCTTTTATCAAAATTACTTAAAGAGACATACAATTTATGAAAGAAATCTTCTATAAAGTAAATCTATTAAAATCTCACATTCCTTTTTTAAGAAAAAAACCCGGTAATTTGTTCTTTTAAAAAAAAAATTTAACTCTTAAATCCTAAAATCTATTTCTTACATACATATAAAATATTATGGAAGAGTTTGAGAACGATATCAAGAATATTGAAGAATTGTCTAAGAACGATATCAAATATCTTGAAGAATTATCTGAGAATAACATAAAACAAAAATTGTCTAACAATGATAGTAAGCATCTGGAAACAATTCATTATCTGGAAATAAGTTTGAAGTTTTTTTTTCTTTAGGATGATATCAAGATGTCGTTGTGTTGAAGTACCATATTATTTTTTATTTTTTTATTTTCCACCATGAAATAAGAAGAAAAAAAAACTAAAAAAAGAAATAAGAAGAAAAAAATAAATCAACCAATGAAGATGAGAGATGTGTATACAGACAGAGATATCAAAGATAGAGAGATCATATATGCTATGTATTAAGTTTGAAAAATAAGTAAAATTGGTAGTTTTAAAAATAAACCAAAAAATTGAATAAAAATATTTAATTTTATTTAATTAAATCAAAATTTTAAAAAGTAGGGACATAAATAGATCAGTAGGGGTGTGCCAATAGCACCACTCATATTAGAATTGAAATTTGCAATCATATGTCTAAAATACCATTATCAACTTCTAAAGAAATTAACGACATATAACATTACACCCTCAAATTTGCCAAGTCAAATGGCATCCTTCAAGGTCTCAACACCTGTTAAAGGCATATATAAAGCTTGTTGGGATGGAAACTAAGGAAAAATCTCAGAAATTTTGGATCGACTTATAAAGCTACGTACAAGTCAGAAAATACATAAAAGGAGGTACAAGTTACAACCCCATGGTTTTATTCTCATGATATATATATATAAAAATTTTCTACTATCAGTTCGTCCTGACATATCAAGATGAAGAATATGGACAATTAGATTTACATACTTTGACTCAAAGTGTATATATTTGTTAAAACTTCTCCATTATCTATGGTTCATATTCTTCGTCCTGATATAAAATATATCAGGACGAACTGACAATAGAAAGAATATATATATATATAACGAACTGATAATAAAAAATTTGTATTTATATATATATATACATATATTGTAATTGCTTTCATTCCTTATAATACAATTAAAATGACAATCACTACAACCTGCCAAACAACAAAAGGGTACACAAACAAACAAACAAATTAATTTGGTGAATTAATGTTGATTCTACATACATAAACTGATCAATAACTTATAATTTCAATTAATATAAAACTTAAATTGATTGGTCTTGCTTGGATCCAGCCAAACTTTTTTTTTTTGACATTATCTATCAACCTATCTAGATTATGTATTTTTTGAAACTTTTTTTACCATTGATAAAATTCGAACCGCTGACTTGTGAGTCATTTGTTCAAACCCTAAACTCGTCCATATACCGACTGAGTTACACAAAAACGAAGTGACCATTATAGTGACTACACGCATGGGCATCTTGGCCAGAGTTTTATTAGTAAAGATTCATGGCCCATGTAGCATGGTTGTATATATAGAATATTTGGGAGGAAACATATATACAATCATATATAATATATACAATAACCATTCAAATTGTCATACGTATATATAGTTGAGATCATGCATGCATCACTGTTTAATTCGTTTGAGATCGATCAGTACAATGTAAATTTTAACTATCTTATTAATGACATTACAATTTATATGTCAAGTTATTTGGACAAATAATTAATTTAGATATGTAGTAATTATTCATTCGAATAATTAATTTGGATTATATATATAATATTGTTTTTTTATTTGATATATCATATACATTGACGACAACTCTAACTTGAGATAATATCGTGCTGAATGACCAATGTGTAATTTTATTATCACAATTATGAAACTAGGTTATGTTAACATATATCATAGCAGAAGATAATAAAAATTTAAATTAAAAATTTACAATTAATATTTCAATAAATCCATGTACAATTTCTTATGTGCCAATTTGTATTTTCAATTATTAACATGAGTTTTAAAGACACTTGATAACATTTTTCTCGAAACATAAAGTTTTAGTCTAAAACTTTTGCAATAAGAAGTATAATTATGATTTGAAGAGGAATATTTTTTTGATAATAGGGGTTTGTTGTGATATGACCAAATTAACCGTTACAAGTATTTTTAAAAAAACTATTATAGTATTTTGAGATTGGAAGAGGAGGCATGATTGGAACCTTTAATCTCATCTATTGTAAGTGTAAGAAACTTACTACTAAGCTAACCTCATACATCTTACGAGTACTATTCTAAGCTAAGCTAATACATGTCATTTAAAAAGAAGAGGAATGTAATTTTGATAATAATAATTAAACAAAAAGGGGAATAACCTCAAACTACTCTTGAATCTTGATGTTTGTTTTTTTACGTGTAGAATCAAGTTTATTGAAAATCAACTCTTACCTCCTCTATCGTTAATCAACAACCGTCCAAAGTAACCGTTGACCGTGTTAGACCCTTTAAAATAACTAAACTACCCTTGATTCCTATATTAAATAATTAAATAAATAAATAATGATTTCTTTTTTAAATGGATTTCCACCATCCAACTTTAAGATGGGTGGTGGAGATCATATAAAATTTTAAAGAATTTTTTTTATATTTATTTCCAACCGTCCATCATAAAGATGGATGGTGGAGATAATAATTGAATTTAAAACAAAATTCAAAAATAAAAAAATTTCAGAAATTCAAAAATTCAACCATCCATTTATGGATGGTGGAGATTAAATAAAATTTTAAAAAACTAAAGACCGGAAAAAAGAAAAAAAAGAAAAAAAAGAACTCGTATATACTCAAAAATCCATTTACGAAACTGTCCTATTTCAATAACATAAATAAACAAATAAATAATTAAGAAACTTTCCCAAATTGTTTTAGAAACTATTGAAAGCTTGAGAATGAAGTAATCCTATTTTAGGAAACTTAATTCTGAAATCCGATTACCAACAGGTTTCCAATACCAGTAGTGTTTCTAGTATCCAATTCTGAAGGGAGATTTTCGTTACTTGATGAAATAAATATAAAGGACTGTTGTTAGGGTTTGGAGAGGAGTGACTCACCTTCTAAGAAGGAAAAGCTGCTTCGTCGTCGTATAAGAGAAAACTCTAGGGTTTTGAGTTTATAGTGCTATAAGTATAGGTTGGACATTCATCGGATCTAATTCGATCGGGTTAACGGGTATAAGTGTAAATACACATTGCCTTGTGTACTAAAAATGAACGACATATAAAACGACATAGTTTTATGGAGCCAGATGAAATTTCTTTTTAGGAAACTATTTTTCTTTTTTTCTTGGGAAATTTTAGGAAACTTTTTGCGAGTGTCCCAGTCTTTACAACACATACATGAATCATGATACATATTCTGATATTCTCAAATCCAATTACAAACCGGATTTCCTATTTCACTCTGGTTTGGCCGCAAGACAAGACTGAGATAGAAGTGGTATCTTCAACAAATTAAGAAACTTTCCGGTCAAGTCTTGTTGTTTCCAATCAAGAAAACACATTACACCTACATATCCAATTAACAAACTCTCCAGTTTCCTATTTCATTACACCTCTCCCTCTCACTCTGTTTTAATTCTTTGTTATTGTATTTTCGATTCCTGTACTGAGAAACAAACCTCTCACTACTGTCTCTCTCACAATCTGAAATCTGTATCAATGGCGACTTCTTTTAGGATTCCGATGGGGTACAAATTCGAACCCACTGATAAGGAATTAGTCACCTACTTCCTATTCAACAAGATTTTCGCTGAAACAGATGATCCTTTCAATGATATTGAAAAGTTTTCAGTCAGAGAAGGTGATCTCTACGGTTCTCAGGATCCGAGGGACATATGGAACTTGTATGGCGGACATAACTTGGAAGATGGTCAGCCTCTTTACTTGTTCACCCGTCTTAAGAAAGTGTCCTCTAATGGTTCCAGAATCAGCAGAAGGGTCGGTTCGGGTACGTGGGCAGGAGAAGACTCCGGCGACACAATCACGTCAGGGAACTACGTTGTGGGAGTCAAGAAGCGGTTTCGTTACGAAAATAAGAAATCCCCAGATAACGGAGCCTGGATCATGCATGAGTTTTCAGTCGATCCATCTTTGTTGAGGCAGCATCAAAAACCGGACGACATTGTTCTTTGTCGGATGAAGAAGAATCCGGTAGCAGAAAAGAAGAACAAGAGGAAGTTGCAACATGTACTGAATTTTGAGCCGTGCATGTCATCAAAGCGTTCCAAGCTGGTTGAGCCGCAGCTGGTTCCAATTTCGGTTCAACAATATCAACAAGAAGCTGAGTTTAACTCGCACACGGGATCGAATATCTTGCAATCCGAAACAGAAGTTGTGGATTCAAGATTGATGTTTGATCCTGATCAAGAATTATTGTTTAGTCCTGAGGAGGAGGAATTATTGTATGGTACTACTCTTGAACAACTCCTGGAATCAGATAATATTTCTGATGATGAGCCGTCCATGTGCTCCAAGCTGATTGAACCACCACCGGTTCCAATGTCGATTCAACAAGAAGCTGAGTTTAACTCACAACACACGGGATCGAATATCGAAACAGAACCTGTGGATGCAAGATTGATGTATAGTAGTCTTGAGGAGGAGGAATTATTGATTAGTATTGATCAACTCCTGGGATCAGATGATGAATCGATGGTTGCAGAGACACAAGAGTTGTCAACAATTCATGATGTTTATCGTCTTGATACAAGATTGATGTTTGATCCTCAGGAATTCTTATTGTGTAGTCCTGAGGAGGTGGGATTATTGTGTAGTGCTAGTCTTGACTCTTAATTAAGTACTCCTCGAAGATGTATAGGTTGAGCAGTGACTTAATGGTCTATCTATGACATTGTATGTGGTGGATTGAGTTAGGATACTTTGGGTTATGTATCTATCTGATCTTAGTAGTTAATGGACTATATATCTTGTAATGTTACTTTGGACATTCTGAGAAATTTATTGAACATGATTTTGTTTTATCAATCAATAGTTGTATGGTTAATATTTTTGATTTAATAGATTTCCTTTAGACTCTAGTCGTGTCACCATCGCTCAATTTGAATAATTATGCTTGTTTGCTAAAGTTATGATGAAAAGTAGATAGTCTTTGTCCTAATTGTCACCACTGCCTACAGCATATCATTTTTTTTTCTTCCATCAGGCATGTTGCAGAATCAATTTTTTTTTTCCTTTCCTTATAGCACAAATATTTTTGAACTTCTGGGAATTAGTGAAACGTTACCTATTAAGATGTTAAACCTTGCTTTACATCATCCATTATAATACAACATGAGCTTTTGACACATCCCTTACCGTTTTAAGTGACCAAATCTAACCACATTTGGATTTTGAAAATATGTTTCACTTATTGATGGGCACTATGGTCCCGTTTGGTGCATGAGATATGATATGATTATTTTACGGGATATGATATGATAGGATATGATTGGATTAATTTTAATGCTATTGTGTGTTTGGTGCAATATTGGATAGTACTAAAAATAGAGTAATGTTATGTTCGGTATGTCGTGGGATTGGATCAAAATCATTAGACTCCCGTAGAGCTGTCATCAAACATCCTCTCTCTCTTCTCTTATCTTCTCTTCATCATTTCATCGAATACCTGCAAAACTTCATCCTCTCAACTACACGTACCAAAATCATCTTGAGCTAAAACAAAAACACCTCAAAATTTCACAAACCCACTCTACATTTGAAGGCAAAAATCACTACATATTTACATAGAAAGCTTAGATTACACGAAAACCTTAGATCTAATAACCTCAATGAAATGATTAAAAACCCACAATAATCATTCATAATTAAACAATAATTTGAAAACCAAAACAAATAAAACCCACGAATAGAAGGCCCAATAAATAATAATAATAAAGGATGCCAAATCCATAAACAAAAAAAATAAAACTCACAATCAGGATTGGCAGTGTGTTAGGGATTTGTACCGATGATCGCGGAAGCGTCATGCCTAATATTTGCCCATAACTCATAGCAATTAACGTTAATAGCAAAAAAATAAGATGAGAGAAAATAAACCAATCATAACACAAGATATACGTGGAAAACCCAAATCGGGTAAAAAACCACGGGATGTCAGGACGACAGAGAAAGTTCCACTATATGATAAATTGTTACAACCATATACTCCAGGATTCTCTCTCACACCTAAACCCCAAACCACGCTCACAACGCTTACAAGATCCTCACCAAAAACCCCCCAATATCCCCTAGGTCTCCCCTGAATATCACTCACGGATCTTATACTTGATCCACTGATATTCCCTTGGATCCCTCCCTAGATATTCCCTTGGGTCTCTCACCCGGATCTCACCACTCTCTGATGTTACATGGTGTTCTTTTGACTCCACACAAAATAACCTAATTACAAGGTCTATTTATACTAGCTATAGCGAGTTTAAGAGAAAAGGAAATCCTACTCCTAAACATACAAGAATTACTTATTCCATATAAATACTATTTCCTATTTATGACAAGTCTTATTGTAAAGAGTATTTATTTTCCTTCAAGCACAAGAACTTCTCAAAAGAATTACTTTCCTTTTTCGCTGAAGATTTCCCTTTCCACGCATGCTTATGATTGACTACGATTCGAGTCACGGTTGCTCACCCGCTTCCTAAACCGTTACAAGTCACCTGAAATGCACCGCTTTTCCTTCCGGAATCCAATTTTTTAGTTCTTCTTCGGTCTTAAAATCTCCCACAAACACCATCTCCAACTTCCAAACGTTATCCCACGTCTCAAGGAAGTTTCACATCAGTTGAGTCTCGTTTGGTTAATATCGGGTTCACTTGAGAATATGAGCCAAAACCTAACACAGTGGTGGGGATGAGAGGGACGGGAGAAGCTTGTGCAGCTGTGCTGTGGCTGCTTCAATTTAGCGTCCAAAACAAGAAGAGAGAGGTCTCAATTCAAGAAAAAGAAGACTTGGTCAAGAGAGGGAGGTGCAGTCAACGATGGAAACAAATGAATCCCATGTCTTTGGCCTTCACTATTTTATCCCATTGCAGTGGGATAAAATAAAGAGGAGGGGTTAATCAATCCTATCCCATTACTCAGCCAAACATGAGAAATGGATTAAAAATAGGGAAATTATCATTTCCCCCCTGAGGTTTGTCATATTAGATAAACAGGTCATCTAGTTTCAATAATGGCCAATCAACCCCCTGAAATTCAAATTATTAGTCATTTTGCCCATTCTGTCAAGTTTTTCATCCAAAAAGCCTTTGACCATTAATTGAAAAAATAAAACAACTCCATGAGGGATTGCACCCTTGACCTTATGGTTAAAAACCACACACTCTAACCAGCTGAGCTACTTTAACTTATTGTTAGAGGTATGTTGATTTAAATGTATATATATAATTAAATAATTTGTTTAAAATAATTTAAATCTGTTTGTATAATTTAAAATAAACTAAAATATATAATTTAAAATAAACTTATATTTAATAATAATATAACAGATTTATGAAAATAATAATAATAATAATAAGAAAACAAACATATTTATATTAGTTTAAGCAAATTATATTATATTATTATTAAATATAAGTTTATTTTAAATTATACAAACATATTTATATTAGTTTAAGCAAATTATATAACTATATATATATATATATATATATATATATACACACACATTTACATCAACAAAACTCTAACATGAGTTGGAGTAGCTCAACTGGTTAGAGTATGTGGTTTTTAGCCACAAGGTCATGGGTTCAATCCCTTATGAGGTTGTTTTAATTTTTTTCAATAAATGGTCAAAGGCTTTTTGGATTGAAAACTTGACAGAAGGGGAAAAATGACTAAGGGGCCGTTTGGTATACCATCATCTTTACATGGGAATGAGAATCTCATAACATTCCCATGTTTGGTAGAAGGTTTGAGTTTTTTGTTTCCTGGGAAAGTGAATCTCATGGGAATCACATTACCCTCCAATGGGGTAATGTGATTCCCATCTCAATAGGTGGGTTTCAGATTACCCTCCATCTGATTCCCACCGTGGGACCCACTCTCATTAAAAAAATTATTTTTATTTTATTTTCTTCTTCTCTGTTCTTCACGATGCTTCTGGAAATCAACACAAAAAATCCCCAATTTTTTTTTCTTACACTTTCTCACTACCCAAACACTAAATTTTCAGATTTCAAAACCTAAATTTCATAATCTAAACAATACCCAACAACATCAAACACCATCACCAACACAAAAAAGGCATCAAACCCAGTTCGTCGCCTCCTCGATGATGACGACGACGAGGAGGAGCGATGATGATGACGACGATGACGATCAAGAACCTGGCTGGAGGCGGCGGCGGCGACGAGGAGGAGGAGGAGAAGCTTCGATGATGACGATGACGATGACGACGACGCTCAAGAACCCGGCTGGAGGCGGCGAAGACGGCGACGAGGAGGAGGAGGAGCTTCGATGATGACGATGACGACGACGACGCTCAAGAACCCGGCTGGAGGCGGCGACGACGGCGACAAGGAGGAGGAGGAGCTTCGACGATGACGATGACAACGACGACGACGCTCAAGAACCCGGCTGGAGGCGGCGACGACGACGACTTTGAGGCAAGAACGGCGACGAGCTTCGATTAATGAGAAGGAAAGACAAATGGAGAGAGATGGGAAGAAAGAGATGAGATGGGCAATGAGATAAAGAAACCCAGATCTGTGTTTTTTAATTTACAATGAAATGGATCTGGGTTTTTTTTTAACTAGATGCACTTTGAAATTTTTTATTTATTTTTTTTAGCTTTTAATAATAATAAAAAAACATATTCCCATGTACAACCAAACATTGATACTTGATATTCTCAGGAATCTGAAATAATATTCCCATACACAACCAAACACATGTATACAACTTTTCCAGGAATCATATTTCTGGATTTCACTTTCCCAGGAATCACATTATTTTGATTACCCCATACCAAACGGCCCCTAATAGTTTGGGTTTCAGGGGGTTGATTGGCCATTACTGGGGGTTGATTGGCCATTACTGAAACTAGAGGGACCAATTTATCTAATATGGCAAACCTCAGGGGAAAATGATAATTTCCGATCCCTTCCCAGCTGCCAAACGGGCCATATATGCATAAGTATCAGTTGATAGTGCTTGGGTTGGATTGAAAACTTGACAGAAGGGGCAAAATGACTAACAGTTTGGGTTTCAGATGGTTGATTGGCTATTACTGGGGGTTGATTAGCCATTACTAAAACTAGAGGAACCAATTTATCTAATATAGCAAACTTCAGGGGAAAATGATAATTTCCTATCCCTTCCCAGCTGCCAAACGGGCCCTATATGCATAAGTATCGGTTGATAGTGCTTGGGTTAAAATGTTTAGTTTTTTTTTTTAAGATATGGATAAAGAGGAGCATATTACATTTGAACCAAGTCGCGACTAAAGGGGAGTATATTATATATGATTTTTTTTAAACTATTATAATATTTCGAGAATGAGGTAAGAAGCATAACTCAACCTATATCCAAGAGATGTAGGTGTGATGGACTTACATCACTCTCTTCTCAAAAGCTACTGGATTTCACAAATTATCACATGGTTTTTGCTTTTCAGCTAGAAATATGAAAAGATCGTTGAAGGGTACAATTTTGCCGTGTAATTACCAACAATCAAACTTATGCATGTGAATAAAAATAAAATTTTCTGATATTTATGTAGTCAAATTTAACAAATTCAACAAATTCTTCCGGGCCGAATAAACTTTTACCATTTAATGGGGTTGTTGGAAACAAAAAAAAAATATGAAACTAATCATTTCAATCATATTGAATAATTCATTTTTTAACTGAGGGGTCTTGATAGTTAGGGACTTCTTCAAAATGAAACTCACCACTGGGCCGGGTTGTATTTAATGTGTTTTCAACAATTTTTCATCCGCAAATTAATGTTTTTACAATCAACTAAAAAGTTATTGCCAGTTATCACATACATATCGATGATTTAGTTTTTAGTCATGTCCCCTTGCTCCAAATCTGAAAATGTAAGATGTATGCATACGACGGTTCTATATTAACAATTTGAATTATTTCCTGTCTTTACAAATCCGATATCAAAGCAATTTTACAGGAGTGCTTCTTCCATATATGTTCAGAATGATTTCGTTGGCTCTCAATTACATATGTTAAGCAAGAAAACCATATTATCCATAAGATGCAAAATAAAATTGACTTTTAAAGCTATTAAATTAGTAATTAACAAGCATTTACAGATTAACATGACCTGAGAACACAATGCTGTTTGAACGTTTTAAACAACAATAATACTGAGTTGAGCAGCCTACCAAATCAAGCTAAATTTTCCGAGCAAGTGCTTGGACTACAATTTAAGGGGGAACTATTCTCAGTTGAATTATCGCACAATGAGAAATCGATCAATTCTAGCATTTCAAAGCGGAAGTATTGATAAAATATTAAAATCTAATGCATATATAGTAGAAGTTGTTATTCCACGGTACCATATATAGTAGAAGTTGATGAATACACAGTCCAGCTACATCTACATGAGAACAAAATCTAGAATGTAACAAAATTGTCAAAATTTAACATTGATGCAGAGATGTTTCAAAGAATTTTAGTGTATCTAAATAAATTGTTGTGTGATCACTATAACAATAGAAACATCAGTTGACACGTATAGTGTAATGGACATATTTGAAGAGTGTTGACTGGTTGAATGCTATTGCTTTGAACTTTGCATGATCATTCTTCTATCTTTATTTATCAAGTGAATGTTGGTTCTTTCTTCTATATCACCAAGAGTCGATTTATTGTAATGCAAGTTAAAAAAATGTTACTTTCCGAAAATGTAAGACGTTTGCATTATTTTTGGTCTTTACAAGTAGGATTCTGAAATCTGAAGCAATTTTACAGAAAGTCCTTGCTCAGCATAATAATCACTTTCTGTTACCCCTATCAAGCATAAAAATTGACACTGTCCATGAGATGTTTACATATGCAATATAGTTTTAAATCAATATCAATATAGAGTTACTTATATAAAAAATAAATAAGTAACAACTAACAAGCATTTATACAGCATATTGTGACATGAAACATAATGATGTGAGCAATTCCCAGCAAGTTCTTTGACTACATCTACACGGAGACCCAAGATTACATTACAAGATGTAGAATGCAGCAAATAAAGGTAGGAGAATGGATTGCTGTGAATATTGAATAAGATTCAATTCTTCTAATATCTCCATTACAATATACATGTCAATGTGCCAAAGAAATATAACATGCTGTTTGAAGATTTTTTTATTTTTTTTATTTTTTTGAAAATATTTGCGACACCCACCGACAAAATATCTGAACTAGAGTACTATTTGGCAGTACACTTGCATAGAATTAGTAATCTGACAAAGAGTATTAATTAATTCTATGACACGTACGATTACACACCTTATTAGGGCATCTCCAACCCGAACAGTGGTTTTGATGCAACTTTTGTATTAAAATAGTGCAACTGTCATACTATTTCACTATTCCATCTCTAACCACTGTACCAAACTTTACACTAAAAGGAATATTCTCATCAATATTCCTTTTCTTTCCATTTTTTTAATATTTCTCCACAATTAACATTTCACCCCATAACTAACATAATATTGCAATACGATAAGAAATTATGAAATTAATACATTAAATCTAAATAAATTTAATTATGTAAAATATTTCATATATTCTTAAAATAACTTAAACATTACATTCCGACAAATAAAAAGAAAAAGCATAAAAATAAAAGTACATATTGATCATCAACTAATTATCTGAATTAGTATATTCATCCCACAAATGATCTATTAAGGCATTTCGGAGTGCAATGTGAGCCTTTTTATCCCTAATTTCTCTATGTCGAGCCAGAAATTCTTGAAATCGAGTATTTTCATCTAACATCATCTCAACTTCTGGAGTTGGTGCTTCCATATGATCCTCAATTGATGCATCAACATCACACTCATCCTCGATTATCATGTTGTGCATAATAATGCACGTAGTCATTGTATCATGTAAAACTTGTTTATGCCAAAAACACGATGGTCTTGCCACAGTTGCAAACCGTGATTGGAGAACTCCAAATGCACGTTCTACGTCTTTTCTACATCCTTCTTGTTTCATTGCAAATATTTTTTTTTTCCGACCACGTGGATCGTGAATAGTTTGTACAAGCGTAGACCATTTTGGGTATATACCATCAGCTAAATAATAACCCATATTATATTCTTTTCCTTGAATGACATAATGAGCTGGAGGAGCAATACCTTGAGCGAGGTTGGCAAAAAGATGAGATGCCTCCAACACATTAATATCATTGTTCGTACCTAGCAAACCAAAATATGCATGCCATATCCATAGATCATAATCAGCTACAGCCTCTAGAATAATAGTTGGGGATCCACTACGACCTGCGTATTGTCCTGCCCAAGCTGTTGGACAGTTTTTCCACTTCCAGTGCATACAATCTAGACTACTCAGCATTCCTGAAAAACCACGCTCTTTACCAATACGGAGTAGTCTGGAAACGTCAGTAGCATTAGGTGATCTTAGATACTCATCTGTAAATTCCTCCACAACAGCACGACAAAATCTCTTCAAACTTTCAATTGTTGTAGACTCTCCTATTCTAATATACTCATCAGTAGCATCCGCTGGACAACCATATACCAACATCTGAAATACTGCTGTTATTTTTTGAAGAGTGGACAAACCCAGTCTACCCACACTATCTCTTCTTTGCACAAAGTAGTTGTCACGAGCTTCCACTTTTTCGACAATACGAAGGAATAAACTTCTACCCATTCGAAAGCGTCGACGGAACATTTGATCGTTATACCGTGGGTTCTCGGCAAAATAGTCGTAGAGCAAACGACGATCAGCACTTTCCCTGTCTCGATTGATCACTATATGACCAGGAATTGAACCTCCACGGATCACTGGGTTGTTTTGTTGATTGAGATACTGAGCGATGGCCCGTTGGATGTTACCATGTTGGGCAAGTAATGCTTCTTGTTCTGCATCAATCACTTCAAGATTTGCTATAATTTGATCTTCCTCATCGTCGGAAGATGAAGATGAAGATAAGAAATTAGATGGACCTCCAATATTGAAATTCATTTTTGCTTGGAGTTGAATATAAATGAGTTTTAGCAGACTTTCGTCTAAGCTATTTATCATTGTGAAATATACTATTATAGATAAGAAATCTAAGCTCGAAAATAATCTCAAATCTTTATCCATGTGGCCGATAATAACTGCAAGCCCATGTGGACAAAGTAGATACGGACAAAAACACTTTATTTCAAATAATCTTTTCAGAGCACCTCTCTGCAATAATATCTCAAACTCTTTAGAAATCTGATCTTCACCTTTCCCAAAATATGAAGATAAGATATCTGAGATATTAAATACCAACCATTGGATGGATTTCTTCACGATCTGAACCGTAGGATGAAATCTCGAAAATAATCTCAAATATTTGTCCATATGGCCGACAATAACTGCAAGCCCATGTGGACAAAGTAGATACGGACAAAAACACTTTATTTCAAATAATCTTTTCAGAGCACCTCTCTGCAATAATATCTCAAACTCTTTAGAAATCTGATCTTCACCTTTCCCAAAATATGAAGATAAGATATCTGAGATATTAAATATCAACCATTGGATGGATTTCTTCACGATCTGAACCGTAGGATGAAATCTCGAAAATAATCTCAAATATTTGTCCATGTGGCCGACAATAACTGCAAGCCCATGTGGACAAAGTAGATACGGACAAAAACACTTTATTTCAAATAATCTTTTCAGAGCACCTCTCTGCAATAATATCTCAAACTCTTCAGAAATCTGATCTTCACATTTCCCAAAATATGAAGATAAGATATCTGAGATATTAAATACCAACCATTGGATAGATTTCTTCACGATCTGAACCGTAGGATGAAATCTCGAAAATAATCTCAAATATTTGTCCATGTGGCCGACAATAACTGCAAGCCCACGTGGACAAAGTAGATACGGACAAAAACACTTTATTTCAAATAATCTTTTCAGAGCACCTCTCTGCAATAATATCTCAAACTCTTCAGAAATCTGATCTTCACCTTTCCCAAAATATGAAGATAAGATATCTGAGATATTAAATACCAACCATTGGATGGATTTCTTCACGATCTGAACCGTAGGATGAAATCTCGAAAATAATCTCAAATATTTGTCCATGTGGCCGACAATAATTGCAAGCCCATGTGGACAAAGTAGATACGGACAAAAATACTTTATTTCAAATAATCTTTTCAGAGCACCTCTCTGCAATAATATCTCAAACTCTTTAGAAATCTGATCTTCACTTTTCCCAAAATATGAAGATAAGATATCTGAGATATTAAATACCAACCATTGGATGGATTACCTCACGATCTGAACCGTAGGATGAAATATGAAAAGAGTACCTCCTAGTTTCTATAAATATCAACCCACACTAAATTAAACATATCCCTTCAAATCTCTTATACATTCGAATCACTTATCTCTTCAAGTCACTTTTCCCTTCAAATCACTTTTTTTCCTCAAAATGTCTACAAAAAGAACTTCTTCATACACACATGCAGAAGACACACATCTTTGTCACATATATCTTGATGTGTCGCAAAACCCGATCATTGGTATTTACCAATCGAAGGATATGTTTTGGGCTCGAGTTGGGAATGATTACAACAACAACAAACCAGACTTTATCACCGAACTTCGTAACAAGAGAAGTTTGCAATGTCGCATGTAGACTATCCTTTCCGCAATTGGAAAATTCCGAGGATGCCTACAACAGATTGAAACTCTTAAACCTAGTGGTGCATCCGAAGCTGATATTGTGAGTATTTGTTAATATTATAATTGTTGGAAAATTATATTTAATATTTAATTTTAACAATATATTTGTATCATTTTGCAGATGAACCAGACAAAAATCTTATTAGCCCAAGATAACAAATATAAATATGGATTCAAGTTTGAGCATGTGTGGCACATCCTAAAAGATATGCAAAAATTTGCAGATAACGATACTGCAACCTCAGAGGCTCTAAGGGAAAGTGGTCACTTTGTATCATCACAAGAAGACTCTCCAACTCCAGAGTCTCCCACAATGACATATCCTGGACTATCTTCATTTTCTCTGAATATCACTAGTGATGATGGTGAGGGTAGTTCATCTCAACGGCCCATGGGGGTGAAGAAAGCAAAATTTAAAAGGAGGGTTGAGGAAAAAAATTCAACCATTTGTGACACTTTGAAAGAAGGACAACAACAAATGATGGAAGTTTATAAGCACAATGCTGGGGAGAGACAAAGAACTAACGATATTTTGGAGAGAAAATTGGAGTGTCGGGAAACCAAAATTGTGATGATGGATTTGAATACCATAACTGATCCAATGAAGCGTGAGTTTGTGAAACAACAACAATTAAAAATTATGGCAAAACATGCTCGGCAACAAGACCAGGGATCCCAAAATACATCAGGGTCTTTTGGTGATTTTTTCAATAATCTCCAAGGACCTGAAAATGGTTTTCCAGACTACTAAACAGTTGGGTTGTTTTTCTTTCATTCTAGTGTATTCCAATTAGTGATAATTTATTTTATCACTATGAACTTTGTATTTCGTTTTTAATGTATTTAGTCTTTAATGTATTTTGCTTTAATTTTTCGCTGTTTTGAATGAAGTGATGTATTTAAAAAAAATTGCATTTCAATTTTTTAATTATACACTTCACTTTAGCTAATTATAAATGTTAATAACAATAATAATTAAATCACATCTCAATCATTAAATAATAAAAATGACCAAATTGGAATAAATTTAATTGATTAGGGTAAAACTGTGATTAAATAAAACCTTTAAATAAAGGATATAATCGAAATAGATTTTAATAAAAAGAGTTAAATTGTGATTACATGAAAGTTGAGGGTTGAAAAAAAAAAGCATGGTCTGTTTTGCGCCAACGAACAGTGTCGCGCAATATATTGCGCGACACTGTTCATCAGCAGCTGAATGGAGCAGGGGAAAGCGCTGCGTTGGAGAGGTTTTTGCGCCAAAAATGGAGATAGCGTGATGCTTGGCGCTGGCTTGGAGATGGTCTGATGCTTGGCGCTGGCTTGGAGATGGCTTGGAGATGGTCTGATGCTTGGCGCTGGCTTGGAGATGGTCTTACTTGGCCAATTCTATGTTGACAATGGAAGCTTCATAACTTGGAGACAGGCATGTTGAAGAAGGTAGCATGACAAGAATAGCACACCTTCCCGAATTCCTTGAATTTAAAATCGACTGCAACCACCGTAACAGTTTTCCAGTCCTTGTAACAGATGCATCGATTATCAACTCTGACTGTGTATTGGCCAGGCGACAGAATTATAATTTATCAAACACTGAAAAAGTTTTGCATGAAGCAGTAACAAAGCAATGAACCAAGATTGTAGGATCCAATTCAAAAAAGAACTCACATTTGCAGGGGCAGCATAGAGATAAGAGATGCTCAATTCAGCAAGAAATATTTGCTTGTCCTCAGCCACCACAGTTCTAGCACAAGCAATTGCCATTCGATCCACTAGAGCGGCAACTGCTCCTCCATTTAATCCACCATAAGCGTTCTGCAAATCCACACACAGCAATCGACACCAACTTCACAACCGACCATTTGTTTCTAATAATATAATAACAATAAAAGCAAACACCCATATAAAAGTTAATTCAAATCTCAATTTGCTCAATTGATCTTTAACTATTTTTACATTGAACGTGGATTCTAGAAACAGAGGAGGGTTATAGAAGATTACCACGACGGCAGGCTTGACGGAGAACAAACACGTAACACGGCCACGTTGGATTTGGTGCACCTTGAGATGGCTTCCAACAATATGGGAGTAGAAATCCTTTGTAGACATATTCTCTGGAATATTACTTGAAATTCCCACCATTTGGAGGAAACCGACGGCGTTGTCCACCAGTTTACCATCTACGTCTTTCGTGATTAATCTTGACGACGACGGCGGCGGCGGCGGCTCCACCATCTTTTCTCTTTCAGTTTCCCAATCACCTCTACTGCAACCAGCCAACGACTCTTCAAAATATCTTCATTCAGTACTACATACTACATACTACATACTATGCTGAGTTTGTTTATGTTTTTTTTTTTTATAAATAATTGAACAATCCGGTGGTTCGTGAAATTGTACGTCCCTGACTCTCATGCAGGTCTGGCCACTCAATGTAGGATATGTGGCTATTTGGCGGCCACTTGTCTTCTTCTGAGTGGTCAGTTGTTGGGTGTATCACTTTATTACAATGCATCAGGTACACTCAAATTTTTCTTCTGGTCAGTGTGGTTGATGAGCTTGTGCTTGCCAGTTGGCTGTACGTTGGCATCCCGCATCCCGCATCCCGCTAAAGTTTGTGGGTACTGGTGTTCGTGTAGAGGACCTGCAAGTTGCAACCCTTTGAATGGCCTTTGTTAGGGTGGGGCTCTATGCCTCTATTACCACACAAAAAACTTGTTGTCAATTTCTAATTATAAAAAGTTAAAATTTATGATAAAATATCAAAATTAACCATACTGCTTTCTATACCCATCGACTAATTTTCCAACAAATCTACGTCCTTATTTTTCTTCATTCAATATCTAGAATTCTAGAAGCCATCAAGATAAAATTTTGATAGGACAATTGGTCCGCAAATCTTGTAGATTTGCATCATCTATGGAAATGAGCTCCACCGTGGCTCAATTAAAGTGGTCCTTAATGGTCCTCTGGTAGGTTTTTAAAGATGTGAATTGTACATGAGTAATACTACTTTATCTAAATTTATTGTCTAAATGATTTGTCATTACTGTAATTCATCAATTTAAAATTAAATTATGTAAATCTAATATATTTTAAATGAATGGATTAGAGTGATTCCGTATCATTTGGGTACCAGACTTGGACAAAGTAGTAGTATTGTTTATGAAATCAATGATGCTACTTTGCCCAAATTATGTGTATAAATCTGATGTTCAAATAGTGTGGCATCACTATAATCCATTCATTTAAATTATATTAGATTTATATGATTTACAAGTCTCGGAAGAGTATTTATGAAAGAGTAATGCTACTTTACCTAACTTTTGGTGTTCAAATGATGTGACTTTACTGTAATCCATTCATTTAAATCATACAAACTTAATACAATTTGGACAAAATATAATTATTGGTTAACAAGTTTTATCGTGGCTAATAAACTTTCACAATGTTAATGGGGTTGTTAGTTGGAAACACAAAAAATATTTGAAACTAATCATTTCTATCATATTATGTAATTCATTTTCTAGCGACAGGGTCTTGATGATTAAAGACTTCAAAACGAATCTCCACCGACAGGGTTATATTTAATGTGTGTTCTATGATTTTTCTGTTTTCATATGCCAGCTCAAGGCTTCAAGGCTGTCCCGAACCATAGGCAACTAAGACATTTGCCTAAGGCCCCACCTAAAAACAAGGACCTATATTTTAATTATCAAAAAAATATGTAAAAATATCATAACAATTAATATCCAATATATTTTTTTATTTATTATTCAAAAAAATATCTCTATTTTACTTCAAAATTACCGTTTATTCCTCTATTCAAGTAAACCAAATTTAAGTGTACTTAAATATTCATTAATGTTATTCTTTTTCTTTCAATGGTTAATTTTTTTTATTATATATTGTTAATTTCGTCTAAGGCCCCAAATATCCTTAAGCTGCCTCTGTACCAGCTATGGCAGACATATTAGTGACATATAGTTTCAAGTCATGTCCCCTTATTCCAAATCCAAAATGGTAATAATTCAATGATAATATTAAAAAGCAGGACACAGCAGTGAAGTGAGAGGCATTTAAATGTAGTGTTATTTTCCGAAAATATAAGATGTATGTATTCGATAGTTGAATATTAAGGATTTGAATTATTTCCAGTCTTTACAAATCTGATATTAACCAATTGGACAGTGGTGCTTCCTCCATGTTCAGCATGATTTTGTTGGCTCTCAATTACACCTGTTAAGCAAGAAAACCATATTATCCAAGAGATGCAAAATAAAATTGAATTTTAAAGCTATTAAATTAGTAAGTAACAACCATTTACATATTAATAGAATTAACATGATCTAAGAACACAATGATGTTCGAGCAGTTTTAACAAAAATAATACCGAGTTGAGCTACCTACCAAATCAAGCTAAATTTTGAATTTTTAAGCAAGTGCTTGGACTACAGTTTTAGCAGTGAATTGTTCTCAATTGAATTATCGCACTATCAGAAATCGATTCTAACTTTTCAAAGGGGAAGTATTGATGAAATCTAATGCATCAATACCTGCAAAAGTTACATGAATGCAGAGTCTAGCTATATCTACAGACTACATGAGAACAAAATCTAGAATGCAACAAAACTGTCCAAATTTAACACGATACAGAAATGTTTCAAAGAATTTCAGTGCGTCCTAACTAAATTGCTGTTAGATCACTACAACAATAGAAACAAACAGATAAATGAAAGGTCAATTCTTTACTCAATTAAGCAGTTACTGCTCATGTGATAAATATATTCTTGTACATTCTACAGTCAACTTCATAATTCTCTATATCCACTTTGGAAATCTCAGCATGACAGGATGTGATCAAGTGAATGTGGTTCTTTCTTCTTCATCATCGAGAGTCATTTTGTTGTAATGCAAGTTAAAAATGTTATTTTCCGAAAAGGTAAAATGTATGCATTATTTTTAGTCTTTACAAGTAGGATTCTGTGAAAGTCCTTGTTCAGCATAATCACTCTCTGTTACCTAATGAAGTATTATGCAAAATAGTTGTAAATCAATATACATTTAGAGTTATTTAAAAAACTATTAAGTAACGACCGTTTATACAACATATTGTGACATAAAATATAATGAAGCGTGCGATTCGCAGCAAGCTATATCTACATCTACACGAGACCAAAGATAACATTACAAAATGCAGAATGCAGCAAATAAAGGTAGGAGAATGAATTGCCTGTCAATAACACATTTTGATTATCTCCATTACTATATAACATGCTGTTTGAAGTATTTTTATTTTTATTTTTGAAAATATTTGCAAGACCATCAAAATATCAGAACTAGATAATTTGCAGTACACATAGAATTAGTAATTTGACAAAGAGTATTAATTAATTTTATGACACACGATTACTCACCTTATTACTTGCCCATATTTATGTTGATAATGGAAGCTTCATAACTTGGAGACAGGCATGTTGAAGAAGGTAGCATGACAAGAATAGCACACCTTCCCGGATTCCTTGAATTTAAAATCAACTGCAACCACGGTAACAGTTTTTCCAGTCCTTGAAACAGATGCATCAATTATCAGTTCTGACTGTGTATAACCGCAATGCAAAAGCAGCAAATTAACTAGATGTCAATTATCAAACACCCAAAAAGTTATAATAGTAAACTCATTGAAAAGCTTCATTTATGATCAGATTGATCGCATGAACCAGTAACAAAGCAATGAAATTACAGGTATTATAGGATCCAAAACTGACCCAAAAAAAGAACTCACATTTGCAGGGGCAGCATAGAGATAAGAGAGGCTCAATTCAGCAAGAAATATTTGCTTGTCCTCAGCCATCACAGTTCTAGCACAAGCAATTGCCATTCGCTCCGCTACAGCACCAACTGCTCCTCCATGTACTCCACCATAAGCGTTCTGCAAATCCACACACAGCAATCAACACCAACTTCACAACCCACCATTTGTTTCTAATAATAATAAAAGCAAACACCCATATAAAAATTAATTCAAATCTCAATTTGCTCAATTGATCTTCAATTATTTGACATTGAACGTCGATTCTAGAAAAAGAGGAGGGTTATGGAAGACTACCACGACGGCAGGCTTGACAGAGAACAATCACGAAACACGGCCACGTTGAATTTGGATGGACCTTGAGATGGCTTCCAACAATATTGGAATAGAAATCCTTTGTCGACATATTCTCTAGAACATTACTTGAAATTCTCAACCATTGGAATAATCCGACTATCTCGTCCACGCATTTACGATCTAAGTCTTTCGTGATTAATCTCGTCGTCGACGACGGCGACGGCGACGGCGGCTCCACCATATTTTCTCTTTCAGTTTCCCGCTTATCTAACTTATCTAACAAATCTTTGGTTCGTGATTTGTTATCCTCTCTCTACTGCAACCTTTTATTTTTTTTGATTGTACAAATTTAATGCACACCATCACTCTTGTCCATTAATTTAGATTATATCAGATATGTTTAATTTAAATGAACATATCATATTATTTTAACAACACATTTAAGTTTTACTTTATTCTCTCGTTATAGTTTTTTTTTTAAATTTAAAATTGCGCATGAGTTCCCAAAATATAATACAAATAAATACTTAAATACTTTTATTTTCACTTGCATTTTATTTTATTAAGAATCTGATAGTAAGAATAATGGTTGACATCCAACCCTTTTATCCAACATTTGTATCTAACTTGATGTGTGGACCATTGAATTTAAATATCTTGATTTAACTGCATGCACTCGTCAAAGTATCCAATAGCTCACATGTCAAGTTGGATGCAAATGTTGGATAAAAGAATTGGATATCTACTATTATCCCTCATATTAATAAAGCAATTTTACAGTAGTGCTACGGCTTCATGTTAAAATACGATTCTGTTGGCTCTCTCAATTACCCTGTTAAGAAAGAAAACCACATTATCCATTAGATGCCACAGATGCAATATAAAATTGATTTAAAAGTTATTAAATTACTAAGTAACAAGAATTTACAGAATAACATGACCTAAGAACACAATGACCTAAGAACACAATGATGCTTGCACGTTTTCAACAACAATAATAATACTGAGTTGAGCTGCCTACCAAATAAGGCAACATTTCGCAAGTCGGTGCTTGCTTGAACTACGGCTTTAAGAGGGAATTTTGCTCAATTGAATTATCTCACAATGAGAAATCAGTTCTAGAAGCATTTCAAAGGGTAAATATTGATGAAAACTAATGCATCAATACCTTCAAAAGTAATCTAGCTACATCTGCATGAGAACAAAATCAAGAATGCAACAAAACTATCCAAATTTAACACTGATACAGACATGTTTCCAAGAATTTCAGTGTGTCTAACTAAATTGATGTGTGATCACTACAACAATAGAAACAAACATATTAAAGATCAATTCTTTGGTCAGGACTGCTTCCTCTATGTTCAGCATGTTCTGATATTAAGGCAATTTTACAGGAGTGCTTCCTCCATGTTCAGCATGATTTCATTGGCTCTCAATTACACCTGTTAAGCAAGAAAACCATATTATCCATGAGATGCAAAATAAAATTAATTTTTAAAGCTATTAAATTAGTAAGTAACAAGCATTAACATGACCTGAGAACACAATGATGCTTGAACATTTTAAACAACAATAATACTGAGTTGAGCTGCCAACCAAATCAAGCTAAATTTACCAAGCAAGTGCTTGGACTACAGTTTAAGAGGGAATTGTTCTCAATTAAATTACCGCAATATGAGAAATCGATTCTAGCATTTTAAGGGGGAAGTATTGATGAAATCTAATGCATCAATACCTACAAAAGTTGGATGAATGTAGAGTCTAGCTACATATCTACATGAGAACAAATCTAGTATGCAACAAAACCGTCCAAATTTAACACTGATAGACATGTTTCAAAGAATTTCAGTGTGTCTAACTAAATTGATGTGTGATCACTACGTCTACAACAATAGAAACAAGCAGATAAAGGATAGGTCAATTCTTTACTCAATTAAGCAGTTACTGTGATAAATATACTCTTGTACATCCTACAGACAACTTCATAGTTATCTATATCCACTTAGATGAATTTTTTTTGAAAAGTTTTAAAATTTTCAGAACTATTAAACCTGGTAGGGCAGATTAAAGCCATACTAACCATTGCATCATCCCATCAGGTAACTCACCATGCAGCATGCTAACATGATATCACTGTTAAATTAACTTGTGAACTTGACCATTTGGTCCTTATCTATTTGTTCAAATCTGCGTTCCTCAACCAGAATGACGACTTCCAGTTATTCTCTATGGTTTCGGTTTTTGGAATCCCAAAATCAGCTAAACACAGAGCACAGCTTATAACCAAATTATATATTTAATCTATATGATTTTCTGAAACACTATTGCTCTGTCCAAACGAGAAGTCATAAAGATAACATGTGTCTACTGTTCCAAACGTTCCTAAAAGATTATTCTTCAATCTCAACTTTACATTTTTGAAAAAAAAAAAAAAAAAAAGGTCAAATCATTCATCAATATTCAGTCTCAATTTGAATGTAACATGCTGTTAAGTGTTAACACTTAACATATTCAGCTGAAATGGCTTCTAGATAAATTTCATATAAGATACATCATACCGAATAAAACACCGAGAGGAATAGATTTTATCAAGTGAGCCAAGAACACTTTAGACATTAGAATGGAGGAGAACAAAAGCAAACATGTCTAATATCAGATTTGCACCACAAATTGACAACATATCAGAGTTCAGACCATGGAAATCCACATAGAAATAGTTATAAGACAAAAAATATAAACTGTATGGCACACAATTGCATACTCCATTACCTGTCAACATTCCAATATGTCAACTGTGGAAACTTCATAACTTGGCAACGGGCGTGTTATAAAAGGTAGCACGACTAGTATAGACCAAATTCTCAGATTCCTTGAATTTAAAATCGACCGCAACCGCGGTCACATTTTTTCCACTCCTCGCAATAGAAGCCTCAACTATCAACTCTGACTGTATATCAGGTACAAAAAACCACCAAACCAAAATCAATAAACTACAGCTACATGTCAATTATCAAATACAGAAAAATTGACAGTCATGAATTCATTATCAAAGCTTCAAAGCATTCTAATTAATCAATTCCAGATTTAGTTTACACAAAATTAAAGCAAAACACCAAAAAAGAACTCACATTTGCAGTGGCAGCGGAGAGATAAGACATGCTCAATTCACCGAGAAACATTTCCTTGTCATCAGCTACCACAGTTCTAGCACAAGCAATTGCCATTTTTTCTGCAACATGCAGCAACTGCTCCTCCATGTGTCCCGCCATAAATGTTCTGCAGATCCATCCATAGAGAGCAATCAACACCACTAACTCAACAACCACACACACCAATTGAATTTCAAAAAGATTGATTACCTGGAGACCGGGTTTGACGGTGAAAAAACAAGTTACACGGCCACGTTGGATTTTGTGGATCCTGAGATGACCTCCGATAATATTGGAGTAGAAGTCCTTGGTAGAGGTATTGTCTAGAGCACGACTTGAAACTCGCCAGTCATTGAAGAAATCGATGGTGTTATCCGCTGAGGCACGATCCACGTCTTTCGAGATTACAGTTGACGACGACGACGCCATCTCCTCTTTCTCTTTCACTATCACTGCTTTTCCACTCAATCCCGACCCGTGGAGCTCTTCTCAGCAGCAAACTTTACTATTTAGTGTTTCTCTCTCTTCTTTATTTTTATTTTTATTTTTCTCTTTTTTAAAATAAATTATTATTCAGTTACGCGCGGTTTTTTTTCCCTTAAAGATGAAGGTTAGAACCGGCAATATCGTGAGTCGTGAAGCATACGTGAGATTAGCACCGTATTAACTTTTGATTTTTCTATTATAAGTTATTTTTGATATAAAATATTTTAGGACGAAAAATATAGACCATTAAATTTATATATTTTGATTCAAAATGTATGTATTTATCAAAACTTCTTCATTATCTATGATAACATTCTTTATCTCGATATATTTTATATCATGACGAAGTGATAATAGAAACATTAATTATCCTTATATCGTTGTCCCGTCCATTTTTATTTTTTTAATACTTTACTAAAGTGAAACTATTTTTTAATGAGTTAAAAAAACTTATTTTCAATGTGGTCCAAAAACGGCTCAACGTCAATAATGGGCCTCTTTTGACAACAAAATCAATAATGGGCCTAGAATTATTGACACACAAACGATTGTTTATTTTTTTAAAAATATAATATAAAAAGTAGAGATATTTATATCCAAACCTTATATATACCCAAAATTATATATTTTTAAAATTCCAACATCGTCTTGAAATTAAATTATTAATACGTTAATTAAAAGATATTATAATATTTTTTTTTAGCTATTTTACTTTCTCAAAAACTTACTAATTAAAATAAAAGATAAAAAATAACAAACAAAAATAAAATATCATATCAAAATTTAGATGATGGACCGGATCCAAAACTGAATTTATATCATTTCATAATATCGATTCAGTTTTGGAACCCATGTTTCTATATATATTGAAATTTAGGTGGCGGACCGGATCCAAAACTGAATTTACATCCTTTCATAATATCGATTCAGTTTTGGACCCTCCTCCTTTTATATATAAATATATATATATATATATATATATATATATATATAAAATTGGTAATATGTGGGGTGTGTTTACGAGATAAAATTATTTTTAAAAAATTAATGGGGTATAGAAAAGGGTGTACATACACTTTTTCGGAGGTGTAGATATCGTCACACAACATCTAAGCAGCAAACTTTACTATTTAGTGTTTCTCTCTCTTCTTTATTTTTATTTTTATTTTTTCTCTTTTTTAAAATAAATTATTATTCAGTTACGCACGGTTTTTTTTCCCTTAAAGATGAAGGTTAGAACCGGCAATATCGTGAATCGTGAAGCATACGTGAGGTACCGTATTAACCTTTGATTTTTCTATTATCAGTTATTTCTGATATAAAATATATTAGGATGAAAAATATAGACCATTAAATTTATATATTTTGATTCAAAATGTATGTATTTGTCAAAACTTCTTCATTATCTATGATCAACATTCTTCATCTTGATATATTTTATATCAGGATGAAGTGACAGTAGGAACACTATCCATTTTTATTTTTTTTAGTACTGTACTAAAGTGAAACTATTTTTTAATGAGTTAAAAAAACTTATTTTTCAATGTAGTCCAAAAACGGCCCAACGTCAATAATGGGCCTCTTTTGACAACAAAATCAATAATGGGCCTTTAAATGGGCCTAGAATTATTGACACAAACGATTGTTTATTTTTTAAAAAATATAATATAAAGAGTAAAGATATTTATATCCAAACCTTATATATACCCAAAATTATATATTTTTAAAATTTCAACATCGTCTTGAAATTAAATTATTAATACATT
>CM065643.1:49264812-49479812 GCA_033220585.1 Dipteronia sinensis | reverse complement strand
TGAACTAACAATTCACATATATAATTATCATGTGTAGGATTCATGTACAGTTCCATAATTTACCAGGATCTGCCCATTTAGGACTAGCGTTAACATATCTAACTTTTCAAATTCAGAAAACTTAAGATATGTGGGTGTGCAATTTTACAATTTTAATTTTATTTACATATATTTGGAAGATTTAACCTTCAACTAAAAATAATCAAATAAAATAAACAAAATTTCCCTTGTAAAGTAAACCCAACTCAACTGAGCCTAATAAAATAATAAATTCTCATTCAACATTACTGCATAACATGATGATGATTACGATATGATTAAACTAATAATATAAATTAATGAACATAATCAAAATTAGAAAAAAATAATAATAATAATAATAATAATAACAAACCCTTGAATAGATAACGGCTTTGCTTCTGCTTCATCTCCAGCTTCACCAGAGTCATCATCAATATTATCAGAGACCGACTTATTATTCTGATCATCAACACCACACTCTTTAACTTGTTCCATGTCTGTTTCTTCAATCAAAGTCACCACCTCATTTAATATAATAATTCAATTAGAACAGTAACAACAAACACTTTGAAAAACAAAAAAATAAATAAATAAATCCAAAAGTTCTTGAAAACGATTTCAATGTTTCTACAAAAAACTACTGTAACGGCTAAAAAGCATGAAAAAGAAGAAAGCAAACAAAAAGATTTTATCAAGATAAAAGGTTTAGTAATTTTTTTTTTTTTATATATATAGAAAAAACAATAGAGATGAGAATTGGGGAAGAAAGAGAGAAAGTGATTGGATGTTAAGTGAGAAAAATTAGGTTTGTGCAGAGAAAGAGAGAGAAAATTTAGCGGGAAAAAGAGAAGAAGAAGAAGGAGAAGAAGTAGAGAGTGACAAGGAAATTAAGAAACAGAGTCCAAACAGGAAAGTTGGATTTTAAACTTTTTATATGTTTGTGTTCTGTTCAAGGTCTCCAGAATTTAGTAGAATTGGCGGTGGATGTAACAAATACTATATAGTTTTAGATTCTAAATCCAAAAATTTAGTGTTTTTTTATTATTGTATTTTTTTCTGGGGTTTTTTTTAATTATTTATCAAATTAAAAGCTTTTTAAAAAAAATAAAAATTATAAGCTTTCTATATAAGATAACAATAATGTTTAAAATACAACATTTTTAGCTATCCAAAACTATCAATTATATGAAGAGAGTTCAAACCATAAAGTTGGATTCTAAACTTTTTATATATTTGTGTTAGAATTTAGTGGGCGGTGGATATGATAAATAATATAGTTTTAGATTCTAAATCCTAAAAGTTTAATATTCTTCTTTTTTTAAAAAAAAAATTAGAGATTTTTTAATTTGTTATTATGACTTGGAATTTTTTTAATCAAATTATAAGATAAATTACCATATAAGATAACATAATGTATAAAATGCAACATTTTTCACTACTTTATAATAACATATTACAGATTTATCCCTCAAAAGTCAAAACTATCAATTATATAAAGAGAGTTCAAGGGCCAAAATTGGGTTTTAAACTTTTTATATGTGTATATTATGTTAAAGCTCTCCAAAATTTAGTAGGGGATACAACGTATTTGGCTATTGATGTGATAAACAAGATATAGTTTTAGATTCTAAATCCTAAAAGTTTAATATTCTTTGTACAAAAATTAAGAGATTTTTTATTTTACTTTTTTGATTTTGCATTATTTTAATTATTAATCAAATTATAAGCTAAATCCTATGTAAGCTAACATAAATGTTTTTCGCTATCGTTTATACTTTATATTAATATGTTACATATTAGCCCCTCAAAACTATCCAATTATACGGAGAGAGTTTAAAGTCAAAGTTGGAATTTAATTTTTTTTTTATTATATATTTTTGTGTTTCCCTTAAATCTTCCCAAAATTCAGTGGGGGATGCAATGTCTTTATCAGTAGATGTGATAGACAAAATATATAGTTTTAGATTCCAAATCCTAAAAGTTTAATATTATTAGTAAACAAAAAATTAATAGATTTTTTATTTTATTTTATTTTTTACTTGGGATTTTTTTAATCACTAATCAAATTATAAGGTAAATCCTATGTAAAATAACATTAATATTTAAAATGCAACATTTTTCGTTATTGTTCATACTTTATATCAACATGTTACAAATTTGCCTTCCAAATTTATTTCAAGAGTAGACGAATGCTACAAGTTTTATTTAATCATACAATTGATAGTTGTTGTTTTTTTTTATATATATACCACTTGCGGTTATAAAAAATCCTTATTTGCAAACCGCGTGACTTTCTTTCAATAATAATGCCTCCAAGTAGAAGTGTCCACGGTTTGGTTAAACCGAAGGTTAAAAAACGAAACCGGACTTAAAAAACCGAAATTGAAACTAAAACCGAAACCGGCGGTTACAAAACCGGTAGGAAACCGGTTTTCCACCGGATCGGTTACGGTTACGGTTACGGTTACACTTCTCCAAAAACCGACTAAAATCGACGGTTTAACCGCCGGTTTTATTCATTAAAAAAACTAACCAACCAATTAGATGCTGCCACGTGGCACTATTTTTGAAAAAAATAAAATAAAAACTGAACAGAACTTAAACCGAACTGAAATCTAACCGTAAACCCAACCTAAACCGAAAATTCGGGTTACTGTTGCGGTTTGTCCATTCCACGAAACCGGAACCGGCCGTAACCAGAACCGACGGTTTCAAACCGAAACTGAACCGGAACCGAACCTTGGACACCACTACCTCCAAGTCTCCAACAGAGTCGTAGGCTTCGTAGCTCAGTTGGTAGATGAACGAGCTTGTAACTTGAGTAAATAACTCTCAAGTCAACGGCTCAAATCCTACTAATGGCGAAAACTTAAAAAAAATACATGATCCCGGATCGATAGATATTGTTAAAAACAAAATACCGATATTGTAAAAAAAAAAATAGCAATTTTGGTAATGCCAACGCGGACCGGACTGGAACCCACCTAACACGTATAAAAATAGGGCCCGAAAAGGTTGGTATCTTTATATAAATATAGACCCACACTGAAAATAATAATAAAAAAAATATCATCATAGAAAAGCTAAAACATCGGACAATCGACTCGTAGTCTCGTAGATTTTGTCCGAAAAGCAAAAAAATGCCAACGGGAAAGCTCGAAGTTCTTCTTGTTGGCTGCAAAGCTCTTGAAAACACCGATTTTCTCAGTAAGTTCTTTATTTTATTGCGTTCTATTTTTACTTCTTAAATACGTAAAAAAACCATACTGCATGTCCTTTTTTTTTGTTGGGTATAAATTTTGTTGTGATTTCTGAAAAATGGAATTTTGTTTTTGTATATATGAGATTTTTTATAGGCTGATGAAAGTTTGGATTGTAATTCTGAACCTATACAAGCGTTGGATCTATAATTGGTTTGATCTGATGTTGATCTTATAGAATGATCAACTTACTAGATTGATTTGTTTTTTTTAAAAAAAAAAAAAAAAATTGGGTTGGAAATTTTTGTTGAGAAGATGTGATCGGTTTTGTATTAATAAAATGATCTGATGGTGGTGGGTATTTCGATCTTCTTTTTATCTATTATAATTCAATACATTTTTCATTAATATTTTTAATGGTACTTGAAATCTATTGAAGATTGTGTTGATCTGTTATAATTCCATACATTTTCATTATTATTTTCAAGGATACTTGAAATCTATTGAAATTTTGATATTGCAGATGTTTGCAAAATTGTCTATGTTAATGCACTTTGTTTGGATTCTTATATGTTTTTTTTTCCAAGCAGTCAACATGTCTCCATATGTTGTTCTTACTTGCCGAACCCAGGAGCAGAAAAGCAGCGTTGCATCAGGTTCGTTTCGTGCCATTTTACCGATTAGATCTAGAAAAAGAAGATATGGTCCTGTTTTAGGATCTGTTCAATTTTGATTACATTTTCATGTTTTTAATATACATTTGTGATTTGTGCATATAAAAAGCAACAGAGTCAATTCAGATTTGTCAAGCAATTTGTTTTGTTTGTAGTTCTGTACTTTCTCAAGTGTAACTTATAAAATGGGCAAATGCAGGCCAAGGATCTGAACCAGAATGGAATGAGACCTTTGTTTTCTCAGTTACTGGCGATGTTTCTGATCTCACGTTGAAATTAATGGATAAAGACACTTTCTCCGCTGATGATTTCGTTGGAGAAGCTAAGTGAGTTTTCTTTCTTGTGTTAACGATGTATATAATCACATAGCGGACTTGTAAGATAGTTTATTTATGTTATGTTGGTAAATATGATTCTTGCACTTGCAGCATTTCTTTAGACCCTGTGTTCATGGAAGGAAGCCTCCCACCAATTGTTTACAATGTTGTCAAGGACCAGGAATTTTGTGGAGAGATTAAAGTTGGCCTCACTTTCACTTCTGAGGTAGTTGTTCATTTACTTATTAAGTTTAGATTCACTTCACTTTATTTGATTGCCTGAAACTAGATGATATCTACATTTCCGTGTATTCATTCAAAATTGCGGAAAATCTTCACCTGTACTGTTAGTGTCTTGATCTCATTAACTCTGTTTCTTGTTGCAGAGTAATCAGGAATGCGGTGCTGAGGAGGAGAATTTTGGTGGATGGAAAGAATCTTCTTACATAGAATGAACCATGTGTCTGCAGTATTAAGTTGAAGTTCATCGCTCACCGATCATTTTGTGTTTGGAAAGAAGTTAGCCTGAAAACAAATAAAACAGATGTACCCATTTTGGAATCTCCATTTTGTTCTTGACATTGTCTTTTTAATTTCAAGAGACTTAAAAAAATTGTTGCCAGAGGAAATTGCTTGCTTGTTACTGTTTGCCTGATGAAATTCTTGATTGTTCTTCATCCAAGCCTAGACTTATGAGGCATTTTTGAACCCTTTTGATCCAATCAATAATGCTGAGATTCTCAGGTATTAATTTCATTACGTGAACAGATTATCACTGGAAACGTATAACAAGGTTAGTACGACAAGAAAGCATCATGGTTGAGCGTTGTTTGGCGGCTCCTCAAAGAAAAGGCATATTTTCTCATGTGCTTCTGATGATAAAAATAAGTTCGCAAAGAACACAACATAATCACCTTATTCAACTCGTAATAGTTGTCCAAAAAAAATACTAAAGCTACACAATCTACTCATAAAAGTCCACCTGATAACTTATTATATCAAGTTTAAAATTCACTAAACAAAGGTAAACTTGAGTTCGAAGAACAACACATAAACCGAGTTTAACACAGAAAAAAAGTCGTAGGTTTACCACAAACCTTAAAAGCACTTATTTCCAAGATTAATGGTCATAGTTTTACCACAACCTTATAAGCATTTATTTCAATACCGGAAGGGTCTTTTAATCTCTTTGAGCAGCGGTGGCACTTCTGGGTTCTCTTGAAGATTTTTTGTTTAGCTGAAACTTGGATGTTGAGACCTGGGACCAGTGTTCCCCAGTGCAGGAGCTTCGAAGCGGTTAGCTACAGTACCCCAGGCTCTTTCCAAGAAAGTTTCAGAGTTCCATAGCAGCCACATTTGCAACAAAACTAGGCGACTTGGGACCAGTGTTCCCCAGTGCAGGAGCTTCGACGTCGTTTCCTCCAGTACCCCAGGCTTTTACAAAATATGGTTCTACTTCTAAGTCCATATCTGCCACATCTACAACAAAATGAGGAGACTTGGGACCAGTGTTCCCCAGTGCAGGAGCTTCGACGTCGTTTGCTCCAGTACCCCAGGCTTTTACAAAATATGGTTCTACTTCTAAGTCCATATCTGCCACATCTACAACAAAATGAGGAGACTTGGGACCAGTGTTCCCCAGTGCAGGAGCTTCGACGTCGTTTGCTCCAGTACCCCAGGCTTTTACAAAATATGGTTCTACTTCTAAGTCCATATCTGCCACATCTACAACAAAATGAGGAGTCTTGGGACCAGTTTTCCCCAGTGCAGGAGCTTCAACGTCATTTGCTCCTGTACCCCAGGCGTTTTCGTAAAATGTTTCCGAGTTCATACCTGCCACATCTGCAATAAAACGAGTCCATTTCAGAAATAACGAAAACACCTCGTAAGAAATCATAGGCCATGCAAATTTGAACTAAAATGTTATTGATCTGATCATTTCTCTAGCACTAACCATCACCGAAATTAAGTCATCATGGAGTGAGATATTACAAAGAAAGTGAAAAGCTTTTCACACATCACACAATTCTCAACTCAAGAGAATTTTCAAGTTTTATTGCAAGTCAGCTTGGATGGTAAACACAGTTTTTAAAGTCAGGTTGCTACCTAGTCTGGGTGGTAAAATCTGAGTGTCATACCAGAGAATTGGAATAGAATCCCGTATTCCAATCTTTATTAAGAATTTGGAAGTGAAGAGGGCTAATAAAGTTGTTTCAGTATAGTTATCGTAGGTAAAGAAATTCTAATTATTGATATCAGAAATATTAATAATTAATTTTCCAATAAAAAAAAAGGGGGTAGAGAAGGGGTGGGTAGCAGGATAGTGTCAAAGTGAAGGGCAGAACATTACCATTGAGAACATCCTCATAGGTTTGTTCATCCACATTATCCTCATAGGTTCGCTCATCCACATTGAGCTTGTCATACTTCTCAACATCAAAGCTCTACAAGAAAAAAGAGAACCGAGCAAAATTAATTATGACCAAATATTTTATCCAAGAATGTAAAGAAAATCTTTGAATTTAAGGACAAAAGAAAGAAGAGTAGTTAACCCTTTTATGTAGATTGTAATTTATATGACTAGATTAAAGGGAAAAACACGAATAAGAAAATGTGCATCGGAGAAACCCCATTAAAGGAGAAACGGTATGCAGATGTTAAAATCATTATAGGACATGAAAGTAACATTTCAACCTCAAACAAATATCAAACCTAACAATCTAAGCCTGAAAGGTTGCCAAAAAGAGAAACAATCGTCAAGACCAAAAGCTGCTTTTCTAGCTCAGGCTTCCATCAACTAGCTCAGATGAGCACCGACCTCTGTCTTGTTGATTACTTCAGAGGCTAAGAGCTTTGATACATTAGAGAAAACACCATCTTCAATCTTCATTGTTCATCACAATACACCCAGCTATCAATTTGAATATTGAATTAACTTACAAAAGAACAACAGGACAAATTTGGTTATAAATATTTCAGGAAAGGGTAGGCTGGTTCAACCAGGATTCAAATTTGGAATCCTGACAAGTTGGGGACATCAATGAACTCAATAATTATGACTAAATAGAGTCTAATTCTTTTATGTTTTCTTTGTATCATGATGATGCTGGGTATTTTTTCTTTAATTTTCTAAAGTTAATAAGAGTTCACTCGGGTAAGCTTCTAGATTTACTTCAATTATTAAGATAAAAGCTAGTTTTCCACAATAAGTAGGTGTTGCAGTTCTACCAACAATTAGAGATACTACCAGAGTACCAGCACAGCCAATATAGCACTGCAAACTATTAAGTGATTGCTTAGAAACCTAGATGTGGTTACCAAGATCTATCTTCTTATTCTTCTTATTTCTTTCAACTTCCTGCTACTCCTGCAAATAGATACTTACCTCAGCTTATTAATCTGATCAAACTATATACAGGAGCTTAGAACTCTTCAAGTTTAACTCCTTACCAAACTTATTTATCACTCAGAAATGCAATCCAGATTAACTTATAACATTGAAATGTAAGATTCTCGGTCATCTTTTTAGGGAATCCGTATCTCTAAGATCAAGCTTATACTTAATGAAGGTGATTACATAGAACAAAAATTAGTTCTTCCAATAGAATACTCAATAGTTAATACAAAGATCAAGGTTTGGAACCTATGCAAAATCACTTGCAAAAAACTTTGTTATGCTGCCCAATAACTTGTCAGGGTCACTACTGGGCAGGACATACAAAGAGAGCATAGTCAAGTATTCACTAGACCCTTTAACTCAATAGTAACTTCCAAAAGTTTTGCTAAACCATATTAGAACTGCCACCCAAAAAGATCTAATGCAAGTAAAGGGTAAAAATCAATGAACAAAATGAGGGTCGGAACTGAGGTTGGCAACAAACACTGCATGAATTTTAGGAAAATGGAAATAGATGACTACCTAGTCTCATATGAATTTCCAACCTTGAGTTCTTTTCCATTATTGGAACTACTTTCCACTGTTGGTACCAGTATGGATACCCAGTTCTTATAGTTTATAGTTCAAAATAAATTTCTTATAAAAAGCTTTTAAGCATAAGAATTCAAACTCACTGGCATGTAGACAGGCAACTGGGCTCTTCTGGCATAGTTGACATATCGCATCATACCTTCATAGTCATAAAAATGTTGTCCATTTTTCACACAGACGTAGCGCTACAACAGCCAAACATCAAAGGAACATGGTCAATTACATTATATCTTTTTAAATTGTTAAGTAATACATAATGTTTGTCTTCATCATAATCAATACTTAATTCTTAATACCATCGTTACATGTTATGTGCCCTTTGCTATGAAAACAAACTAGTCTAATAATAACATATGATTTCATGTCAAAAAATGCAACAGTCCAAGGGACAAAATTTACAATTTCAAGGAGAAAATAAGGTTACGTGATTACATCTACATATATGCTCATATATGTTCAAACCTCAACAAATAAGACATATTTCTCTACAAAAAGTATTTATAGCGTAGTAGCATCTAAAGGTACCTATGGAGATAGCATAATTTGATGTGGGATCACACAGATAAACAGTAAGGCAGCACACGATGATGCCTATGCTTTAAAAATAACTAATGAAACAATGACATAGTATGCTTGCACACAAAATAATGCATCAAAATAAGCATTCAAAGAAGCCAACATTTGACCAATGAAATACAAACCCGAGCAATGGTAAAATGTAACGCATATGAGCAGAAATAGAGAACCAACTTCAAAACTCAAACCAACATGGCCAAGCTTGAACTGATTTAGAGCTTCATTTCTTTTCACCCTGCCAGTCCAAGTTTGATCCATGAAAGACTGCCCATCATTGAGTTTCTTCACGAGCTTAAGACAGCAAGACTATTTTCCTAATAGAGGGTTCGTATTCATATAATGTCCACCAAACCAATGTAGAAGGAAAGCTACAACTTGCTTCAATTCAATTAAATTCCTAGCCAATCCACTTTGACTTTATACCCTCTTTTTATTAGTAAGATTTTTAACCTCAGACCACTGCCAATCTCACCCTACCAGCTTAGAAAAATATTTATTGATGTAATAATAGCTGCTGTCTCACTGCATGTGTCTGCCTTCATTCAAGTCGACATTAGTAAAAGGGTACCATTTTAAACACTTGTAAAGTCAAACATCATTCTTCGCATTTACAAAAATAATCATAACAAAGTTCTGCCAATTAGTTTTACCCATTTTTCCAATAGTTGATACTCATACAAACTTAAGACATCACAATTTCATGGAGTTCTATATCATTTGATAGCACCATGGGAATATACTGATAAGAATAAAATACACTAGTTTTCCACTATAAGCAGTTAGGACATTTCCTACTCCTGATTGGATTTAATTCTCTCTCTCTCTCTCTCTCTCTCTCTCTCTCTCTCTCTCTCTCTCTCTCTCTCTTCATTCTTTTCCAAAATCCTATAATTAGATAGCATCTGCATTACAGCATTATTGACTTCATAACGTTTTACGATCCCCACAGAAAGGGATCTGCAGATAAAAATAGAGGAAAAGATAAGTTCCCTAAAGTATAAGGAAATTCTATGAGGAAAATAATGCTAAAGCATACCAAGCAGCCCTATAGCCCATGAGAATTATAAGTGTGGCATCTATCACCAGATACTTTTAAGTTCCAATACATTACTCACAGAACAAGAAACAACAGTTGTGGAGACAAAGGAGAACCCTCCTATGTCTTTGGTAGGCTGAAGACAAAAGCACTGCCGTTACCAGCCAGTGCCTCGCTGTTTGCTGCCCATGATATGGTTATTTTTTATAATCTATTGGTAACGAGACTGTGCGCCTAGAAACCAACCTACACCCAGTCAGCTACTAGGTTTCTGGGTTCAGATACTTTAATAAAATCACTAGGTCCAAAGCCTCAAAGACTAGAGACGCAGTGATGTTCCACATCAGGTGGGTGAGGCACTATTAGAATTGAAACTAATTGCACTGGTAAAATGGGCATTCAACATCTTACTAACAATTACAAGTAGTAGAGTTAATTAACGAGTCCCTGTGATATGGATTTTATAGAGACGCAGTGATGTTCAAAATCAGGTGGGTGAGGCACTCCTGAGTACTGTTATTAGAATTGAAACTAATTGCTCTGGTAAAATGGTCATCCAACATCTTACTAATAATTACAAGTAGTAGGGTTAATTAACAAGTCCCTATGATATGGATTTTATAATTTTATCAAAACCACCACAAATACTTGCTAAACTTTATGTATCGCAGGTTACACTTCGCTTTAGATCTATCAAATACAAATTCATAAGCATCACATTCACCAAAAATAAAAAACAACCATGTTCAACAACTCACAATTCAACAAGAAGATTCAAGGTTCAGGACTCAAATAAAATATATGATCTAACAAATTAGGAAATGAAATCTACACAAAAAGAAATCAAATCAACAAAATCAATCCATCACCAAAAAATATTAACGCGGGCATATAATTGACTGAAGTGACCTCATATAGTCAGAAAAATTATAATTAGGTGTTTAATTACCGAATCTCGCTTCCCTTTTCTAGTAGTTTTAGTGTCATCAAACTTCCAGCCCTCTGGAATCGGTCGGCCCTCCGAAATCGGCTGAGATGAATTATTATTTGCCATATTTGAAAATATCTCCTTTGGTTCTCTCTATGGGAAAAGCAACTTAACTAGGTTTACAATGAGAAGGAGGATTTAAAAGAAGGCACAAGACATAGAAGATGCCTCCAAAGCCACGTGTCCAATTCTCTCCACGTGTTACAACCGAGAGCCAATTGCCCAATACGTGCCCGATAATAAAAAAGGAAACTGATTCTTCTCATTTCCCAATACCCGTATTTTCTCTTAAATATTTTATTTTGCTTTTCTAGGCCGTGGTAATAAAAAAATAAAACAAAATATAGTTAATTAAACTCATTTTCTATGATGATAAAAGCACAAAGAGAAAAAAACTAATACCAACTCAAAAGTAAAGGACTATAAGTCAACTTAACAAAGCCAGCCACTAGTTTAATCAATATACTAGAAGGAATGGCTAAAAAAAAAAGCAATCCCTTTAAACTTTGATAAAATTAGCAACATTAGCACTAGCCAACCTATTAGCGATAGGAGAGAAGGACCCTTAATAATAAACTCTTCATCAACAAAAGCTCTTCGATGAACAACCAGATTTGTAAGAATGATATAAATCTGCAATAAGGAGTGTAAAGAGTCATTACCTATGTTGATATCGCCAAACCTAGGCTGCACATGAAGACACTGCTTTACTTGGATCACACTCTGCATCTCCTGAATCCGGAGACTTCCAAATCGGCTAGCAATCGGCCTTTCTGTCTCCCATTGCCCATCGGTTTTGAATACTTCTATGAGCAAGATGCCTCCAAGGCTCTACTCTCTCTCGGGGAGGAACCAGCTCATCTAATGCATTCATCCTTGGCATCAACAAACGTGCCGCACCAGCTGACCTGAGCCATCTCTTGAGCCCCGCATCGAACCGGTAAGAAGCATCCAAGGGATCACCATCATTTGCATCACCAGAGGCGGGTCCAAGCCCTCTTCGTCTTCCTATCCAGGGTATTCCGATCCCGGTGACCCACCCCAAGCCAGACCTGACCCATCTTCTCTAGCATCCAATGATCCGAAACCTGCATAGACAATGCGTTTCGGTCGAGATTCTACTTCCAAGGCCCTGCCGAGCGAGCAGTTCAAAGTCTTAAAACCCAGATCTCAATCCTATGATTGAACCCTCTGGCTCTTGACACCCTAACACTTTTAGCATTGCTCCGGCAATGGTTGTTGTAAGGGTAACCAAATATAATGAAGAAATTTAACTCTCTAAAGTAGAAAGCAACACAATCTTTAAAGTTAATTCAAGTTTCAAGACAAGTGGTTACCTGGATTGCTATATGAAATAAGGATGATAAAAAGGAAACGTCCATTCATGAACAAAATATTTTCAGAAATTCAGTTTTAGGATATCTAAAGCTTGCTTTATAAACCAATTCACCACCGCAACAAGACATAGGAATGTATTTGAGCATAATGTCTTTAAATGTTGACATCAAAGGGCAAAAGCAATAACAGCAAGGTTATAAACAAATAACTTTGGCGAAAAGTATCCTCTACCGGTATGGACGAACAATTTCAATTAAAAACTAATTGCACAAAAAGGAGTCCCATAATTAAGCATTTTTCTTTTCTTTACCTGTCTTTCCAAGATTTGACTGTGCAAATGAATAAAAATACAGTTGTTGTGAAACTCCCAAAGTATCCTTCTACAGTTCTACCATGACTACCGGAGAGATCGCTCTTCCCTGCCACAATTTTTTTGAAAGAAAATACATATTAAGCCCTCCATTCACGGTTTACTTTATAAAACATGCCTTGAAAGAAAAACATGTTTCAACTTGGAATGAAAAACATACCATGTCCAAAAATCACCGTTTAATCAAATATTATTGCCACTTCATTTCGAATAATCAATAGCTATCCAGAATTATTTCAACGGAACAAAAAATTATATATATGGAAAGCATTTTATATCCTCCAAATTTAAAGGCTCTTAAGAACACAAAAGAAATTAATAATGATAATAAGAACAAGGAAATATAGTTAAAGAACCTACAAAAATTTACTGATTTTGAGTATTATTTTTCTCAACGTCACATAGATTGATTACTAATCAGTATCCAATTTGATAAAAGTCACATGACTACAATACTAAAAAAAAATTGTAGTCTGTAAAAAGATGATTGTATGAAGCCAATACGCAAAGACAATAACTTGGTAAAGAAATAAAACGAGAAACAACAATATCATGATTTGAATTATTTACATGAAAATAAATGAGAAACTAGGAACATTATATTTAGAAACAACTACTTTGAGACATTAAAGAATAGAGTGAACCTTTGTAGCCAAACATAATAACAAGATGCATAGTGTCAACGCCGATTGATATATTTTCCTTTTTCACAAAACGATGACGCTAAATATTTGTTTTTCTGTTACAGTTACTTCCAAGTGTTTTTCTTTTTCTAAATTTGTATAATTATATGACAGGGCAGGCCAAATAAAAAAGCAAACTTTTTAAAAGAAAATAAAAATTATTTTTTGTTCACCCGGTGACCGCAAACTTCTCCGGGATAATTTATAAACTGCACACTTTAGGACCACAAGAAAGCATCATGGATGAGTGTTGTTTGACTCCTCAAAGAAGTCATAAATTGGGAAAGGTTGGCTTCTCAACTACTCCTATTAAATATTCTGTGCCAAACAAGCACTAAAACAAAAAACTATGAGGTAAATGCACATTTTCTCATATGTTTTTGATAAAAAAAAAATATAAAAAAAATATGCTCCCAATCACAAGAACCTTGGCACCTCATTCAAGTCATAACAGTAAGCGAAAGGATTAAAGCTCCCATCACTACTCATAAAAGTCCCCAAGGTAACTTATTATATACTTTTCAAACTTCACTTAACATAGGTAAAATGAAAACCAAGAAACAACACAAAAACTGAGTTAACACATATAGACAGTCATAAGTTTACCACAACCTTGAAGCATTTCTTACTGGAGGACGATGATAATCTTTTAATTTTTCTGAGCAGGTGGCGCTTCTTAATGCTCTTATAGAGTTGATTTTTTGGAAAGCTGGATGTTGGGCCCAGAGTTCTCGTGTAGGAGCTTCATCATTGCCAGTTTGCATGAGTTCCTGCTCCCCTCTAAACCCAACCTCAGGAAGTTCGTTTCTTGCTTCAGAAGCTGAGAGTTTTTCCAAAAATGTCTCCAAGTCCATAACTTTCACATCTGCAATAAAACGAGGAATGCATATCAGAAATAAAGTAAACACATCACATGAAAAATCATAGGCCACACAAATCTAAACGAAAATGTCATTGATCTGATCATTTCTTCAGCAGTAACCATCACTAAAATTTGTTACATACTGTACTTACATCATGGAGTGAGATATTACAAAGAAAGGGAAAAGATTTTTACAGTCATCACAGGATACTCAACTCAAGAGTATCTTAAAATTTTATTGCAAGGCAGCTTGGATGGTAAACATGAAGTTATTAAAGTAAGGTTGATACCTATCCTGCTGGGTTGTAGAAATTGGTGACATGGCAGAGAATTGGAATAGAATCCCATCTTTACTAAGTAATTCAAAGTGAGGAGGGGTAAGAAAGCTGTTTCAGTATAGTTATTGTAGGTAAAGAAATTCCAATTATTGACATCAGAAAATAATTATATATATATATATATTGAAAATAAAATTAAAAGAAGCGGGTAGAGGAGGGGTGGGTGGCAGGAAACTGTCAAAGTGAAGGGAAGAACTTTACAATTGAGAACAGACTCAGAGCTAACGTCACACACATTGTTCTTGTCATCATTCCCAAAATCAAAGCTCCACAAGAAAAAACAGAACTAAACCACATCAATTATGATTTTATGACTACGTATTTTATCTGAGAATGTATAGAAAATCTTTTCATAAAAGGACAAAAGAAAGAAGAATAGATAACCCCTAGAACAGAAGTAGATTGTGATATACATGATTAAGTTAAGAAGGGAAAACACTAATAAGAAAATGCGCATCAGAGAAACCTATGCAAGGAGACGCAGTATGCTGTATGCAAAATGTTAAATCATTGGCGAACACGAAAATATCATTTCAACCTCAAATAGATATCAAACCTTACAATCAAAGCCTAAAAGGACGCTAAAAAGAGACACAAACATCAAGACAAATGGCTGCTTTTCTAGCTCAGGTTTCCTACAAATATCTCAAGAGGAGCACCTTTCTTGCTCATTCCCAAAACACACAGCTGTCAAAATATTGAATAAACTTACCAAAGAAAACAGCACAAATTTGGTTATAAATATTTCAGGATATGGCAGGCTAGTTCAACCAAGAATCAATTTGAAATCATAACATGTTATGGCCATCAGGAACTTAATAATCATGACTAAATAGAGTCTAATTCAATTATGTTTTCTTTGTATCATTATGTTGCTGGGGTCTTTTTTCTTTAATTTTCTAAATTTAATAATAGTTCACTCGAGCAATTAGAGAGAGAGAGAATTAAAGACAAGTGCCTAACTGACTTACTATATGAAATAAGGCTAATAAAAAGATAATGTCCATTATGGAACTAAATATCCAGAAATTCAGTTTTAGGGCATCTAAATCTTGCTTCACCTCCCCGGAAAGACCTAGGAATGTATTTGAGCATAAAGTCTTTAAGAACATTACATCAAAGGACAAAAACAATAACAGCAAGCTTGTAGAAAAGTACCCTCCACCATTATGAACCAATTTCAAACAACATCAACCCATACTTTATAATCTCAGTATTCTGCCTTATTAAAACAGTGGTAGCACCAAGGGGAACAACAAGGGAAAAAAAAAAATCAATTTAACCAAACTATTTCATTCTTTACCTTTGAAGCCAGTGCCTCTCATCTTTTGAAAGAGCGTTAATAAAATCAACATAAGCAGCCCTGCTGCCGATGGCCATACTCTCGATTGTCCAGTTCACATATTCTGCAGCTATTGCTCCAGCTGATCAATCATTCCTCCTTCAAACTGTAACATTTTGCTACTTTTTTCCACTTCCAAACACTAGGAGTAAATGGAGCTATTGAGGTCAGAAAAACTACACCAACGGATTTAAAGTAGCAAGAAACCATATCACGAAAAATGTTGTCTTCAAAAATGCTAACTTCGGTGTAAAACTGAAGCCAATCGAACAAGTTGTATGTATACCTTTAATCCCCAGATTTGTATATATACCTTTATTGTTACTATCTAATAAAGAGAATGCCCAATACTTTAACATTACACAAGTCCAGAAGTTATCATCATTTTGGGACTTTCCAATCAAACTAAACTGATATACTGATAGGACTCGCATGAAAAAATAATAATAATAATGAATAATAAGAAATACCTTAAAATGTCGACACACCGACCCCATTTCAATTTAAATCTTGAAAAGAACAAGAAATGGAAAAGAGAAATTATAAGCAAAAATGCTCCCAAAATTAACCATTTTTCTTTTCTCTCTCATTCTTTTCAAGATTGAACCGGTTAACCCTGCAAAAACAGTAGACACGAAATTCTCAAATTATCCTCCAACCATGATTACCCTAGAAGACCATTCTTTCCCTGCCACCATTTTTTTCGAAAAGAAAAAACATACGGTACATCCATTCATGGAATACTTTATACAATAAACGTACATGTAATGAATTTAAAAAGGAATTACTGATTTTGAGTATTATTTTTCTCAACGCAAATATTGATACATTTTCTAACAATTTGTTTAATAAACAGTATTCGAATTGACAAAACTTAAGAGAGAAACAGGAATATATAGATTTTAATTTATTTACGAGAAAATATTACCGAAAACATACGCGAAACTAGGAAACATTATGTTTGGAAATAACTAAATTGAAACGTAGAGCAATAGAGAGAAACTTTACTTTTGCCGCCGTTTTCTTGGCAGCCAAACAGAATCTGAAGACGAACAATTGCTTGAACAAGGACAAGGCCCACAGCCCACTTTTTTTTTTAAAAAAAGAAAGATTTGCTTGAACAATACCACAGTCAAGCTGTATTTATATGTGCTTTTTTACCTAAAGATGACGCTAAATATTTGTTTTTGTTTTTTTACATTACTAAATATTTGTTTTAAAAACAAAATTACCGCTGCGAGCGTACAAATGAAATGTATGATAAATTCAAATCACGGTATACTTTTTCCATTTTTTATTTTGTTTTTAAAAAAGTAAGCAATAATGTGATATTAAAAAAATATTAAAAAATTGAAGATATTAAAAAAAATAAAGAAATTACAAGATGACACATATTATATATGAGTTGTGATATTGGCACACCCACTATCAGTCTATTTATACCCTACTTTTTAATTATATAATTATTTTTTTCTTTTATCAAAATTACTTAAAGAGACGTACAATTTAATAAATAAATCTTCTATAAAATAAATCTATTAAAATCTCACATTCATTTTCCAAAAAAATACTTAGTAATCTGTTTCTTCAAAAAAAAAAATTAACTTCTAAACCATAAAATCTGTCTCTTACATGCATATAAAATATTATTACAGAGTTTGAGAACGATATCAAGAATATGGAAGAATTATCTAAGAACGATATTAAACATCTTGAAGAATTGTCTAAGAATGACATCAAGCAAAAATTGTCCGACAATGATACTAAGCATCTGGAAACAATTCATTCTCTGTAAATAAGTTTGAAGTTTATTTTTTCTTTAGAATGATATCAAGTTGTCGTTGTGTTGAAGTACCCTGTTCTTTTTTCTTTTTTCTTTTCCATCATGAAATAAGAAAAAAAAACTATAAAAATAATAATAATAAGAAAAAATAAATCAATCAATGGAGATGAGAGAGATGTATACATATACAGATATCAGAGATAGAAAAGTCATATATGGTATGTATTAAGTTTGAACAATAAGTAAAATGGATAGTTTTGGAAATAAACCAACAAATTTAATAAAAACATTTAATTTTATTTAATTAAATCAATATTTTAAGAAATATGGCATGAATAGATCATTATGGAGTGTTGTGCAAATGGCACCACTCATTATATATATATATATATATATACACACACGAATAACTTTCCGGTGCGGAGAATCTCGTACAGAATCGTCAATAGCTACCAATAGCTATCGTACAATTCCGTACAAGTAGTTATCGACGATTCCGTACGGGGATTTCCTGCACTTAGAAATTTTTCGATATATATAGATCATCTTTTCACCTTAATTGTCTTACCTTATTTTCACCTCCATAATCTATTGTCATGTATCTAAGATAACAAATCAATAGTCTGGATTATTTCTATTAATTTTGATGTCTTTGTTTTACTAAAAATATAATTAATCAATAACATTGATTCAGGTAAAGACAAAATGAGGTGATGAGGGAATCCAAATCATATATATACATACACTTGTTTTTTAAAAGTGATTCATACATTCAATATACTATTATTTAAGAGATAGAGAAGAAAACAAAACCATAATGATATAATTACTTCATTATAATTATAATAAAATTAACTTTTAAATAAAAATATCAAAGATTCCATCACATAAAACCGTTAATGGAGAGTCATACACCATCTCACAAACATATCAAATCCAAAATACAAGCAGGAAACATCCTACGGAAGAGGTCCACGGCAAGTGCGTTTGAGTCATAAACCGTTAACGGCTGCACCAGTATTTAGTTCTCCGACCAGATTGACCTCTCCTGAAAGGTGGAGGCGCGATCGATTCGTTGAAAACCTGAAAAAGTTCAGAAGAAAAATATTAAAAAGTGATAATGCAAAGTTGATAACAATAGTAAAATAAATGTACTAGATATATTTGTGTGTATATATATATATAATGCAATTTCCTCTATATGTATATATATATATATATATATATATATATATATATGTGTTTTTAAAGGAAATGAGTGGAGATTTAAACTTACAATTGCATATGCTTCATGGGAGGTATATTGCCCTGCAGTGTGTTCAAAACACCTGCACCCAATGCAGTGCCCATATGGCTGAAAATGAAAGGGAAATATTGAGTGATAACTGATAATAAAATCAAACAATTTATAGTCAGTCATATATTTATAAAGAGTTAAAACTGACCCGTCCAATAATGTTATTTATCTTTTGATAATACTTGTATCGAAACACGTGATCAATTGAATGATATACCGGTCATGTTCTTATATTTCTATAATACTGCTACGGTCATAATAAAAAAATTTGTCTTACAATGAATCAAAAGGTTCCCTTCAATATATATGAACACTAGAGGAGGCAAATCAAAGCTAATAAACCTTGTTTCTAGAAGAATATAAGACGCATAATATATATTCTTCATTGTTTTTAATCTTCATAGTGGATAATGATCCTTGAAAAACCCAGAATAAAAAAGGGATATGACGTATCTTTTAATAGTGTTTTCAATTCTTTTAAATTGATTAAACTCAATAGTTCTATAGTGTTTCTTATTGATTTCAAATAAATAATAATAATACATGTTGCCATGCCGGATAGCATATGGCAACATGCAAAAATGAGTTGCTATTAAATAGATCGAAGTAAATAAAGGAAACAAGAAAATCAAAAGTTAGAGATAATGTACTAGATAAAAATAAAAATCAGATATATAAAAAATTAAAAAGTTACTTAACAAGAAAATCAAAAAACACTCATTCTAATGTATTAGATAGTTCTAGATTTCTAGTAGTGGTTTTTAATAATCTAACTCATACAAATTATGCACGCCGGAGAGCTTTTTAGCATGCAATTAGAAGTGTTGTTATTAAATAGATAGAAATAAATTAAAATCAATGGAAAATAAAGGGAAAAGAAATGAATTAGACTCGAAGCTTTTTATTGGGTTTATAATCAAAGTCAATAGATAGTTTTGTACGATCTACCAAATATGTTCCTACGCTGTTTTAAATTTTAGATTTTCTTTTTACAATCCAAAATTTATTTCCTTTTCACACTCATTTTCTAAATACATTTCATTTAATTATATAGACACCCTATTTTTTTTCCAAAATCTTGACAATATTGTTTTTTTTTTAATACTTCATCATAAAAATCTAATTTTAAAAAAATGTTCAATTTTTTTTCGTTGAATACTAAAATTGGTCATTTGACCCTTTTTAAAAAATTCAACGTGATTTTTTTTTATCTTGGCAAGTACACATCAAATATTATTTCTGGACAAGTACACATGAATGGACGGTTTTGGTGATGATAATGATTACGGCTTAAGGGTTGATTTTTTTTTTTTCCAATTTTTTTTTGGCAACTGAATGATAATTTGATTTGTTAAAACTGGATTTCATTTATTTTATTTCAATTGTGATTTTGTTTTTCTTTTTTATGTTGCTAAAATTGAATGTTGATGATTAAGTTTTTTTCTTTTTGATTTTGCTTTTTTTTTTTGTTTTTGACTAATCTGGTTTTTGATTTTATTTATTTATTTTGTGATGATCATCGGGGTGTTTATGAAATTTTGGTTTATTTTCCGGTGATGTGTTAAAAAACATAAAAAGATAATAATAATAATAATAATAATAGTTACGTAGTGTATTTAAAAATTTCTTTATGCTTTTTAGTAATTTTAATTAGGATAAAATTGTTATATAATAAAAAAAATGGAATTTAGAAAGTATTCATTGGATTGTCAACAACATCACTCTTAAATTTTTATATTATATTGTATGACAATTTTATCGTAGTTAAAATTATTAAAGAGGATAAAGGAATTCCCAACACTATTTTTATTTATTTTTATCTGTTTGTGTTTTACAAATACTAAAATATTTTTTTTTATTTCATTAAACTTTTATTTGATTTTGAAACGGTGATAACGATTTACAACTAAAAATACGTAACTATTTTAAAAGTGTTGATTTTAGCATGAACAGACAATAAGAAAAAAATTGCAGATTTTTAAAAAATGTTGACTCTTACTAATTTTGAAAAAAAAAAACAATAGTTAAATGAAGAAAAAAAAAACCTTGTAAATTTCAATATCCAATGATACAAAGTAAAAAGATAATTTTGAAATAAAATGATTTTTTTATAAACAAAAAATTAGGTTACTTTAGAGTATTAAAGGTAACAGGAATAATTTTGAAATAAAATGAAATATCTTTAAAATTTTTTAAAATTTAATTTTTTTTAGAACGAAATATATTTAAAAAAGGTGTATAAAAAGATAAAATTGAATCGTAAAATAATAATAATAATAATTTCTTCTCAAAACCTTTATCAAAACTATGGTAAATTTAGAGATTTTACCTCTGTTGTGGTGTGGAGTTCGTTGGCGACTTCCCAATCTTCGGGCATCATGAAATTGTTCCTTTCAACCGACTCGACAGCTGGAACAATCTTACCAGCTAGTTCCATTTGCTCAATAAACCAAATAAATTAATAAAAAAAATTCTTTAAAAATTAATTCTTTGAGTGTGTGCGCACTTTGTGATGTGAATAAGGTGTGACTTAAATAGATAGTGAGTTGAATGAGAAAAATATAATTGTATGCATATACTCTCACTGAGTTTGTAAAAAAAATATAATAATAATTGAGTCTATATTCTAAGTTGTTACATATTTTTGGTGAGTTAACACAATATCTATTAATTCGGGATCAAATATTTTTTAAAAACTTTTGTCATTGGTAGGATTCGAACAGCTGATCTGGGAGTCATTCGTTTACACTCTAAGCTCGTTCATCTATCAACTGAGCTACGCCCATATTGACAGTAAAGAGTGGTGTGTTGTATTGCTGTAATATAAGGACAGTGAGTGGTGAGTTGTATTGTAATATAAGGATAGTGAATGTTTTTTTTTTCTTTTATGTTTTGTTGGGCTTCTAGAGGATGATACAATGGGAAAAAAGACATAATTTGAGAAGTAAGGATTGGTGCTATTAAACGATGTCGTTTTGTGTGTGATGATTACAAATTTACAGGTGTATCGTTTTTTTCTAGTTGGCATATAACTGTGAGCATAATTATATCATATTTATACACCTCATCACTTTTTACTAAACAAGCATTATTTGATCCAATTATATTGCTTTTTATAGTAAAAAAGTGATGAGGTGGATAAAAATGCTATAAGTATACCACGGTTATATGTCCACCAGAGAAAAACTCATACAACCGGGTGGTATCACTCAACAAGCTGTTTATATTCTATATATGGAAAGTCCAGTTTTGTAATACTGGTAGATTGAATAAAATGAAAATGGAGAATTTCAATTAATGCATGCATTAAATTGTTAGACATATTAACTATTTTTAAGTATAGTTTCTTAATTTTAACAATTAACTGTAATTAGATTTACACTTTTAATTTTAACATTTGACTATAATTAGATTATAAAAATTAAAAAATGTATATATTTAGCTCATTAATTTTAACAATTAACTATAAATACATTTAAAATTTTATTTTCAACAATTGACTATAATTAGATTATAGAAATTAAAAATGTATATATATATAGAGAGAGAGATCATTAATTTTAACAAGGGCAATTACCAAATTGATCATGGATTTATTTTTAAATTCAAATTGTTTGTGACTTTTACAAAAGTGACCAAATTAGTCCCTCTCTTTTTAGAAGTGACCAAATTGGCCCCTCTTTTTTTTAAAGTGACCAAATTAGTTCCTCTAACAATTTATCAGTCTTAAATATAACAGTTGACTTTAACAATTTTTGTTAAAGTACTTAAATACCATTTATTTGTCATATTATATCAAAGTTGTTTTGTCTTTTGTGCATTAAATTCACCATTATAATTACAATAAAATCAAAAAATCTTATTAATGAAACACAATTTGTACCTTTTTAATTAAAATTTTCTAAAAAAATCTTAAAATATTTTAATAAGACAATATCAATTATACCATTAGTTATCATTCATTCACAGTTTAGTCTTTTATCATTTTTATATAAATGTTTTTTTTTTGTTAATATTATACAAGCTTGGTTGTCAAAATTATTAAAAAATCAAAACTCACAAATAAAATAAACAAAAATATATGTGTTAAAAAATATGCATTTGTTATTATTATATTGTTTATGAGTAAAGTATAATTTTACCCCTACACGGTTAAAGAAGTTAAAGTTAACTGACGGAACTTAGTTAGGGGGACTAATTTGGCACTTGAAAAAAATATAAAGACCAATTTGGTCACTTTTATAAAAGTCGCAAACAACTTGAAATTTTAAAAAAAGTCCAGGACCTAATTGGTAATTGCTCTTTTAACAATGAACTATAATTAGATTTAAATTTTTAATTTTTGCAATCGACTATAATTAGATGATAGAAATATAAAATTTATATATAAAACGAATCTAAGATGGTCTTCTTATCAAGCCCAAGCCCAAGCCCAAGCCGAGGCCGAGGCCGGATCCATACCGTAACCAATTTTACAATGATGTTTTAACGTGTTGCTCTGTTCCAATTTACATGGTTTCTTTTACAATGTCTTACGGTGAAACTATGGAACAATACAATTCAAGATAATACACAAATTACAATCAACATAATACACAAATTACAATCAACTTTGCTTCGCAATGGATTACCAGTGAAAGAGGACCATTCTTCTCTTCCATATTATACTTTTGAGCTTTGATTATCAGCAGGGATTGCCAACCCGAGCTCCTTGCGTTGCTCTTCATCCGGTTGTAGGCTCCCTGGAACTGCACCAAATACTCTTCTTGATACTTCAAACCCAGAAGCAACATAATGCACATATGCTGAAGCATCCCCCAGGTTTCTACTCACATCTAACGACGCGGATGCAAACTTCTTCAAAGGGCTTTTAGACAGTCTCTTATCGGAAGTTTGGTCAAGCTCAGCGACACTCAAAAACCGTTCTGTGGCAGCCTCCCAAGACAGTTCATGACTTTGTTCATCACTCAGTTCAGCAGGCTCTTCAGTGAGTGCTTTTTGCGTTGCTTCGACGAAATCATGATCGTCATTGTAAGTTCGGCAATTTGGGAACTGCTTGAAGAAGTCATTTGATGTGTGATTGGCACACACAACAATTTTCCCCATCGCCAATGCTTCAGCTGTGGTTGTGCAAACCACATCTGTTGTGCTTGGATTCAGGAACACTTTATAACTGGAAGACAAAAAAGAAAAGGAGAAAACTTATTCAACAATATCAACCAGAGATATAACTATATAACACCCCCTGCAGCAATCTCAAAAGAGAAAACCTTACTTTAGACAAGGGAAAAACAAAATAAGTAACTTTTAAGTGCCGTCAAAGCTGGACATAAAGCAGAAGCTTACTCATGGAATATAGGGTCAGCAGTGATCACGCCCGGGATGAACTCTGACTACGATTTTTAACTTCTTAGCAGCTTCATGAACTTCATTTGAATCCTCCCCAGTGCCATATAAATCCAGCTCAAGCCCATCTAGTTCCGTTTGGTGATCTTGAAGAAGTGTAAGCAGCTCTTTGTAACCTTTATTCCACACCATCTTCCCGATATAGTAGGCACCCTTGATGAAAGCCTGGTTCCCGCTTCGTTGTTGCTCTATCTTTTTCTTTCCAATCTCAAGAAATTTGGGATTGACTCCATGAACATTGCAGATAATGGAATTAGGATAATCCTGTGTGGCACCAGATAACCTAATGACCTGCAATACCATAGAGATCAAAAACATATCTTGCAGAGAAAAATTTCATTTACTCCTCAAGTACGTGGTATTTTAAGAAACACCTAAAACTTAAAAGCTTAGCATATAGATAAAGGGTCAGGTTAGAACAACTTAAAATTACGACTTAAAATTTTGACTTTAACATCTCAACCACCCATTTGCTTTCAATCCAAGAGTTATAAATGCATTCAAATCTCAACCATTGGATTAAGAGCACATGAGTGGTTGAGATGTTGAAGTCAAACTTTTAAGTCACAATTTTAAGTTGTTCTAGCCTGACCTATAGATAAATGCTTAAATACTAGTATTCTAACTCTTACAAACCCCTTCACACACAAAACTGACAGATTTGTCAACTAATTTAATCCCAGATTCAAATACATATATAAGCAAAAACTAATGCAGAATGAAGTCAAATGAGGAGATTCGAACATACGATCTCTTGAATAAATGAACTGCATGTTTACATCTTATTGTGTTATCATGCTTCATTTTGTAATTCTACCCGTAATTTATACCGCAAATGCCTGATTGCTTATGTATTCAGGATATTCTTTAATACCATTTAGTCAATCTGAGGTCATAAAACCAGATAAAGTATATTAATTATTGTATGGATGTGCCTTACAAATATCTTTAAAAGGCAGAAAAGATGCAGGCCCAACCTGCAATCTAGTGTTAACTGGAAATTGGTTGATCATTAGGGACTCGAGCAGTCATATCAGAAGGAAAAAAATCATTGTCCTCCTCCCAAAACATGCTTCTTACACCTAAGAGAGGATTTAAAAAGACGATAAATAAAACAATGTAAATAAGATGCAAATGTATGATCATGTGTGTTATTGTCCTCAAAGAAAAAGGCTAGAAACTGTAGGTAGGAATGATAACTAACATTCTAATATTTAACCATCCAAAGATATACAATAATTGTGAGTACATATATCTAAAGATTAAGAGAGAAAAAATACCTTGTGGCAATAGATACCAACAACCCAGTTATTCATATATTTTAGAAGAAAAGCTTGCAATCGTCCATTCTTCTCTCGCTTCACATATTCCAAATAATTGGTGTGTACAATTCCTATAACAAGGCGGAATTTAGTTTTCCATCTCTTGCCATGATGAAACCATGTAAGATGCTCAGGTTCCTCAAGGACAGCAATATCGGCTTCTTCATCAGGGATGATTTCTGAGATGTCTCCAACAGCAAGGATGCTCCTTTTATCTATAGCAAACTGCACCAGAAGTGATGTCTTGAGTGACCATCAAATTCATATTATTGATTCAAATGCTGTCTAGACCAACATCAACGATAAATTAAAATGACGGTTAACCAAATTCGAAAAGAGGTTTATAAAGTATTATAAGTGTAATGCAAAAGACCAAAAACAACATTGTCAATAACCTTGTCTTCTACATAAGATTATAAACCCTCTAAAATGATGAAATTAACAGAAACACACAAATGCATTATATGTATACGATATCGTATTAAAAAATTACACGTACAATTACCTTTCCAGGATAAAACCGTATATCAAAACTAGATTTGAATCCGGTCCTCTCCTCAAGCCACTGAAGGACATATTTCTCCTGCTCAGATGGGGAACTAAACGTGATGTTGCTAGGATAGACTAATTCTTGATCTTTCAAAGACAACCAAGGAATCACCAAAGTGATTTTCCTTTTCCCATCTTTTGCAAGATAAGCAGCACGAAACAAAGGGTTCACAGCCGTCCCAGTCATCCATGGAAGGCTTGCAGTGGTGAAAATTGCAATATTCTGTTTTCTATCCATTCAATCATCAGCCTAATCCTCAACAATCTCTGTTATAAAAAAAATTAAAATAGAAAAAAAATTCAAAGTTAGGTCCAGCCACCTATAAAAACTAGACAAAATCTCTAACCATCAAAAATTGAAGTCTTTAACAAACATTCTAATGTATGTACAAGTCAGAAATCAGAATAAAAAAATATTACATTACATGAAGCAATTCTAGCTAAATTTACATCGTCGTAGGATACAATTTTCAAAATAACATATATGGAACCAAAATTCACAAGCAAATTATTCGCATATTCTCAGCAAAACATCCGAATAAACACAAATATAAGAACATAATCAGAATCAAAAGTATTATATTACATGAAGCAATTCTAGCTAAATATGCATCGTCATAGGATACAATTTTCAAAATAAACATAGATTGAACTAAAATTCACATGCAAATTATTCGCATATTCTCAGCAAAACATCCAAAAACACAAATATAAGAACTTATAAACATAGATTGAACTAAAATTCACATGCAAATTATTCGCATATTCTCAGCAAAACATCCAAAAACACAAATATCAGAATCAAAAGTATTATATTACATGAAGCAATTCTAGCTAAATATGCATCGTCATAGGATACAATTTTCAAAATAAACATAGATTGAACTAAAATTCACATGCAAATTATTCGCATATTCTCAGCAAAACATCCAAAAACACAAATATAAGAACTTATATTTGAAGAAAAGCAAAAAAGATGAATAGTTGTACCTTTCGATTTCCTTTTTCTTTCTTTTTTTTTTTTGTCGAAAAGATTCTTCAAACAAAATCCCAAAGCTTTACGAGAACCAAAAGAGCAGCGTAGAAGCAATAGAAGATGATACCCTGAAAAATTGGTTAAAAAATGAAAATGCTCAGAAAGCGAAGAAGATGTCTGTTTTTTTGACTACGAGGACAACGGAGAAAATCTTACATGCACCCGGTGCAATGCACTCTTCCAATGGGTACATGCCATGTGGCAAAGAAACAATCAAATGATTTCTCCATACCACATGACATGTACCCATCGGTTACGGTACATTAAAAGGCGTGCATGTAAGATTTTTTCGAATTTTATGCCTTTTCACCCTGACAGCCTGTCAAACTACACGAACCCGGTTAGGGTCGGTCTCGGGCAGGGTCGGTTTAATGACCGACCCAAGGTTTAAACGGCGTTATTTGTAGTCTACTCAAATCATTGGTAAAGCGTGAATTTTGAATGTTTGGTGGTGATTTAGGTGCTCACGCTCCGTACACCGTTAGATCATCGTGAAAGATTTCCAGTCTCTGAACTCTGAAGTATAGACTGGTAGTTTCGTTACCCTATCAAGAACACCTAAATTTCACAATCAAAACCCTAGAAATAAATCTGCAAATTTTCAACGCAGTTCGACTAATCAAAGTATCCGCAACAATTTTCCAGGTAACTAACGAAAGCTTCAATTTTGATTTTTTTCGATTTTTTTGTTATTGTTTGGTTACGGAAAATAAATGAATTCGAGTTAGCTAGCTACATTGAGGAACTTCAAGTTTGAGGGCATTTATATTCCTTTTATTTTTTATTTTTACAGCATTATAGAAATTGTTGATGTTTTGTGTTTGATTTGATCTAATAGTCTGATTCTTGATGATGTATTACAGTATTAGTTTACATTTGGTTGCTTGTTGTAGTATTGAATTTTTTTTTATTCTGTTCAGATTATTGGTTTTGTGCTTGAAGCGATGTTGATGGGTCACACAGACGTTCTATCAGAACGTGGGTCATCGAAGGAACAGCTACTTGCTGATCCTGAGGTGGAGTTAGATGACAATGATGACGAAGCTGCTGATAATTCACAACGAATTATATATGCAGCCTCGTTCGATGAACTTGCAATTAATTACATCAAGTATGACACTATTATTTGGTTTTCGATTTCCCTTTTGCTGGTTTTAGCATGGGGAGTTGGCGTCTTCATGCTGCTTTATCTGCCCTTTAGAAGATATGTGCTTCAAAAGGACATGTCCTCTCGTCAACTGTATGTCACGCCCACTGAAATCGTTTACAAGGTATGGAAAGACATATGCATACGTATATTCAATTGTTATCTATCAGTAAGGAAATAAGGAAATCAGTATTTAGGTATATCTCTTTGTTTATTTACTTTTGTTCTTGTTTGTTTTGAAAAGATTTCGAGGCCTTCCTTCATACCCTTTTGGGGTATGACAACAATTGAGAAGCATGTGCCCCTTTCGCTTGTGATCCACATCATTATTGAACAAGGTACCAATGCAAGTCCTGTCGTGTATAAGACTTGTTTCTTACGGTTACATGCCTTTTGTTACCAAATGTCCTAGATTATTCATTAATTCCTAAGAAAATTGAAATAGTATCAGCAGACACACAAAAACATGCGGATAATATTGGGTATATGGTCAAAAGCAGAGGCATGAAAATATTGTTGTTTGTTTGTTGCTATTCTAATTCAGAAAAGATCGATATGGGAAGAAGTAGACCTATTATCAAATTACTATCAGCTTACATTACATGTTTACGTGCAGACCAACCCCTAAAAGGAAAATGGTTTAAAATAAAATAAAAGCCATTTGCTAGTAGAGCGTTAACTTAAAGGGGAAAAGGATGTTTTATTTGTTCTCTGATGCATTCTGTATACTTATTGTGGTCATCAGCTTTACGACATAGATCTTTGTGTTAGCTTTCTTATTTTGTTCGAGTAATACAACTTTGATTCATCATTTAGGTTTGAGAAGTATGTTGTCCGGAACAAATGTTTCACATAGAAAGACTAATTCCCTTTTCCTTTTCCAATGTTTATAGGTTGTTTACAGTCAGTGTATGGAATACATACCTTTAGAGTTGAAAGTATAGCTCATGGAAAAGCTTCACCCGTTGATGAACTACAGGTGCATGGGGTTGCTAACCCTGGTCTTCTAAGGAAGGTAACTCGAATCTCTTTTAATATTTTGCAACTTCTCTTAACTTGAACATTTTGAAACAGATGGGATTTTCTTGCAGATAAAATATATAGTTTTGGAAAGGGTTGATAGATGAGCATCATAAACAAGTTTATTGGATTTTCTGCAGGTCATCGTTACAGAATCCGCTAAAGTCATACAGGATGCTGGAAAAAATTGGAAACTTAATGCTCTCACCAGCGAAGGGGAAAGTATGTCTCGAATGGCCTCATTGTCAGAGGGACCAGTTGGTTTGAGATCGCCATCCAAAAGTCGGAAGGTAATTAGGAATCTCTAAAACTTTTTACATTCTTCTCATTCTCAGTCAAAAAACTAGTCTAAACTTTGTCTTAAACCCGTCAACAAGTAAATCGCGTAACACCTCACTCCCTCCCTGAGCAGGGGGCAAAGTAAAGAGATTCAGATGAATAATTTTTATTAAACATTTTGTGGCCACAGTTCACTAAGTGTGAGAAGAGTGAGGCTTCCTCTTCTGTTTTGTTATACAAGTAAATGTCTAAAAGCCTGGCCTTGGATATAAACTTAGTTAGGCTTAGGTTGCTCTAGTCCTTTGTTTAGTATCTAGTCATCATTTTGGATCATTCCTTTAGGCTATGTTTGGTAGGAGGGATGGATGAATTAAGGGGGAGATAGAGTAGGAGGGATGGAGAGGATAACATAAATCCTTCATGTTGTTTGGTATTGAAAAGATGGTTAAATGGATGGATTGGTATGCAATTTGTAAATTTACTATATTGCCCTTATATAAATTAGAGGTAATAAAAAATTGGAGGGCGTTATTCTCATTTCCCACCGATTTTTCTTCCCTCCTCTCATCCTCCCATCAATGGGAGGATTATTTTTGGTGGGCCCAAAAGGAGGAGAACTCCCTCCTCGTCGCCTCTCCCCTCTCTTTTCTCTCCAACCAAACAAGGGATTGGAGCTCACCTCCCATCACTCTCCTCCAACCCTCTCCCTCCCTCCATCTCTCCATCTTATCAATCAAAGTGTTAATGATACGCTACTGTTATTAAGCTTAAAATGTAACTGGATTCAGGTAGCAAAGTTTAGAATTGACCCGGATTTGAACTGACCTTTACTATTAAAGAAGCTGCAAGGAATTGTAAAATGGTAGCAAAGTAGTTTTATTTTCATTTTTTTATCTTCCAAATGTGGTTGTGTCTGTAAAGAAGATTGTTGCAGAAAAAAAATGTTATGTTTTTTCATGTTAAAAGGTTTTGTAGTTGAAATGATAGCTTTCTCAAGAATTGTAGAAGCTGAGCAGAACATTGCATCATCTGAGGAGTTAGCTTCTTTTGTTTTCAGTAGTAGCAGTTGTTGGGTAACAATTTAAAAACTCTTTCTTCCCCCTCCCCTAACAAAAAACATAAAAAAGAAAAAAGACAATGTATGTGCATTACCGATCCCTCCTTCCAAATATTATTCTAGACTTCGACTGCCAATTAAAATTCACGAAACACCGGTTGCTTGTTTAGATTTTCTGGGTTATCTTATAACATTATTGCTGCAGCCTGCTCATGTTATCATTGTTATGCAGGTGCTAGGTTCACCATACCATGCTTCAGTGGAGCGCAGAAGCACAGTACACAGTGAATTGCTCTTACAAAAACTTGATGAAGTCAATAAATCTGTCAAGGTATGGAACTATGAATGAGGTTGTTATCGTTATTTTTCAGTGAGATTTTGAATGCAATGTGCTCTAGATTCTAAAAATAAGTTTTAAATCTTTCTAAAATTCAAGTTACCCCCTTTATATTTGTCAGCCTGTTCTCTGTTTTGTTTTCTCAAAAGCTGTTCTGATTTCGACCAACCTAACATTTGTCTTTTCGCATTAGCAAACATGGAGCATATTAATTTGATAGGTCATTAGAAATCATATAGTTCAATATTTGGCTATCTACCTTTCATTAGAAATCATATAGTTCAATATTTGGCTATCTACCTTACAATTGAACTGAGTTTGTTTGGTTTTTGTTTTTGGTTTTTTTGTTTTGGTTTGTTTTGTTTTGTTTGTCCTCAAATCCAGAAAATTGAATTCCTCCTTGACAAGTCCCAAGATTCCGCTGAAGGCAACTGAAAATTGAGAGTTCCTATTGTTTATGGCAAAAGCAAAAACAAAAAAGAAAAAAAAATTATGTAAAACATGTTTGAATGGCTTTTAAGGGTTAAATTTTTTGCCTCAGATGTTGTACAAATACTCCATTGAATCGGCTATATATACCAGCATGTGATTCCGATCTCAACCTCAGCTGTTTTCACAACTGTATTCCATCATATTAATAAAATATCAAATCCAATTGATGGGTTTTAAAAGTCCAATCAACAATCTCAAATCACTATTAAGATTTAATTCCAATTGTGAAGGTCCAAAGTTCAATGATAAAGTCTTCTTTCACTTGGATTCGGTTCAATGAAATTCAACGAATTTAGGGTTTTGGCTCTCTTCCTCCACTTTTTGTCTAGCTTGAATCTTGGCAACAACCGTGTTCTTCAAAGCAATTTTCAATACTCCAAACTGACTTATCGATGTTTAATTTATAATCTTCTTGTTACGAACACCTAGACTAAATCAAATTGATCGGTTGAGATATTGGATAACACCACAGTAAAACAACATCAGCTGAATTTCCCACATGAAAATCAATTTTTTTTTAAAATAATTCAATTTATATGAGATTAAACTAAACACAAAACGGTAAAACAAATTCTGGGTTTGAAAAAATCGAGAAAATTTAATAAAGCAAAGAAGGAACATGAAGGAACTGAGCATCAGTTTTAAAAAGCTCGAAATTTTGAAGCTTCATGGATTATCAGCAATCAAAATGTTATATAACTCATCATTTGCTCAGATCATATACTTCATTTTTCCAAACGGAAAACAAAAAACAGGAAAAAAGAAACAAACCCAGAAGGAAAACACCTTGGAAAATTTGGAAAATTCAATCTCGCATGCTCTCCTGTGAGCTTTTAAGCGGCTCGATCATAAGCATAAGCAGCTGTTTCATTAGAGTCTTCAATGAATTTATTTTACTTACTTCAAAACCTGCACGACATTGCTGTTGAAATGAAACTGCTCAGAATATGAATGTTCATTCTCATAGACTTTACAGTCTCTGAAGTCTGACATGTGAATTCTATTCAAAAATCATCATAGCAATTTAACTATCTAATCTAAAACAAAAAACAGATATAAAATTTGTTTTCAACAAAAATTGCAAATGCCAAAACGAACAAGAACTCTAATACATTGCAGAGAAAGAATAGAAAATCACATTTCCTTCAAATTTGAAAACAAACAAAAAGGGGATTCAAATATCGAGAGATCAGACATTGGAAAAGGGTTATCGGTCACGGTTAAATCAGAAACACGGACCAAATTGATATATCATCATATCTCCAGACAGATATTTGAATCTTGATAAAACAAAAATAAGAGATTAAGTGAAAACAAAAGTACGAATTTGCGGAAAACGTGAAGGGACTAAATGAAATCATCAGAGACTTAAATACTAATAATCACGATAAGAATCGCTCATGTTGTTGCAGTTATTTCTTCATCACTTGATTTCGCTTTTGTCCCCGCAACATCTACATATAATTTTAACAAATTAAAAAGAAAAAAAGAAGGCTCAGACTCATGACCGATTGACCTACAAAACCCTAGAAAGAATTAAATTAAAGATTATTCGAATGAGGCTTCAAGAGAAAACCCTAGACCATAGTAAAAGGAATTGAAGGCTCGTCTACGACGCCGAAAAGAAAACCCTAGAAAGAAAAGAAGAGGAGATAGAGAGAGAGAGAGAATGAGGCGGAGAGAGAAATCCGTTGTGTTTGATATTTGTGGAGGAGTGGCGATGGTGCGACTTTTATATAGAGACCAGTACGAAGTTAGAAAAACCCTAATTTTATGTTATTGTATCATGCACAGCTGTATGTCCTCCTTTATTTTTCCGCCGTCCGTTGGTTGGTCAGTTGCGCATCTGAGAGCTTGGACTAAAATATAATTTGTTATAAAAAAAAGGTCTAAAATATGATATGTAATTTTTCAAAAACAGGTCTAAAATATATTTATTTATTTTTTATGAATTATGATTTATGACTATCAAGTATCAACTTAATTATCAGATTCAGGATGTATTTAAAAAATAAAATAAAAACTCAATTATCATGATGACATATATAGTGGCTGTTTAAATAACTCAGAAACCTTTTAAAAATTCATAGTGTTTTTTTCTAAAAACTGTTACATTAAATTTTATGTTTGGAGTGAGGATACGGCACAAACGCGTGTTATAATTGGTAAAAGGATTCTTTATAATAGTTGCATAAGCAAGTGCACTAAGAAATTTTTTATTTTAAAATTTTTTTTAATTCAATTCTCATCTCCATCACCCATCTTTGTGATGGACAGTTGGAAATCAATATAGAAAAAAAAATTAAAAAAAAACTCTTTTAAATTTTATATGATCTCAGCCACTCATCTCAAAGATGGATGGTGAAAATCCTTTTAAAAAGAAATCATTTTTCATTTATTTATTTGGTTATTTAATATAGATATCAATGGTAGTTTAGTATTTTTAATGGTATAACACACGGTCAACGGTTACTTTGGACGGTTGTTGACTAACGATAGAGGAGATAATAGTCGGTTTTCAATAAACTTGATTCTCCGTGTGTAGAAACAAACATCAAGGGTTTGCTGTTATTACTCTTTTTTTAATTATTATTATCAAAATTACATTCCTCTTCTTTTTAAACGACATTTATTAGCTTAAATAACAAAACGAGTGTAGAACGGTACTTGTAAGATAGATGAGGTTAGTTCAGTGGTAAGTTTCTCACACTTACAACGAATGAGATTGTAAGTTTGAGTCATGTCTCCTCCCTCGATCTCGTAATGCTGTACTAATTAAAATAAAAAAAAAACAAAAAAAAAACTTATAGGGTTTAATTTGGTCAAATCACGACAAACCCCTAATTTCAAAAAATAAAAATAAAAATTCCTCCTCAAATCATAATTATACTTCTTATTGCAAATGTTTTAGACTGCACATAAGAAATTGCAACCGCTCTGGGCCCAACATCAAGGGGACAAAAAATGAAAATTGAAATGTTATATTATAAGATGGGTATTACAAGATGGACTTTAGAGTTCAATGAAAAATTGTTCCAACATCAAGGGAGTCCAAATATTTTGAATGAAAAACAAATGTTATACTGCAATATGGACTCTGGAGTTCAATGAACAACTGACCCAACATTAAGGGACCGGATTTTTTTTAATAAGAAATTTAATGTTATATTGCAAGATGGGGGGTTTTTACAGTTCAATGAAAAACTAATTAATCTAATATCAATGAAAAACTAGTCCAACATCAAGGGGACCAAATTTTATAATTTTTTTAAAAATAAAGCTGAATCTATGAGTATGAAAAAAGGTGTCTATTTTAGATTTCGCCTCAAGACCTCTAAAAACTCAAGGTTGACCTTGATAGTGTCGTGAAGATTTTGGTTGAATGCAAATCTCATCGTAACACTCTTATCATAAGTCACGAGAATCTTATTAAAGCGAGTGATTTTTGAAAGTATTACCTCTCTATTTCAAGTTGGCACACTGATAAAGTATTTTAGAATTGCATATCATAAGTTTATTTGTAGGCCTTCTAACGGTGGTTCATGGTAGCCGATATAGACCTTATGGTGGCGGTTCATGGTGCTACACCCTGTTATGGCAACCCTTCTTTTGGATAGTCATGTTCATTTGTCATATGACATGTCTCTTTGTGTTGAGTGTGTACGATGCACCATCTTTATGGGGTACCTTGTCACACCCAACTCTTTGTATGTGCTTATATCCATTTTGATCATATTATTTTATAACGTATACAACATAACTTTTGGTGTGTGAGGGGTATGCCAATTAATTAACATCATCTTGTTGTACGCTGATCAATAAATAAAAACTAATTTAAAATTTGAAGGAAATTATATGACTTGAACCTCGTATTAATTTTCGTACCTTGAAATTGTTAATTATATGTAGAAAAAAAGTGTATATTCTAAATTATATGTTTTATGCACAAAATTAAACTTGTAATGAGAAGCTCTGTGATATTTCAAATTTAAAAAACACATTTTAGTTGATTTTGATTTTTGAGTTACAAGTCTATTGTAAATAGACCATTATAATTGTACTCCTAAATTTTAAATTAATACCATATGGATTTTCTTTTTAAATAATAAATCTCAATTTCTAGCGAACCAACGTTTAATATGGTTTGATAGTAAAAGTCGGTAATTCATCTTTGAATCGTCATAACCTCGTGTTATATGAAAAGAAAAATAGATCTCATTTTCGCTTATAATTGCAATGAATCTTAAAACAAATCGAAATGTCACCTATAAATATGATTACTTCCATTTAATAGTATACTAACAATTTAGATAATTGAGTTCACAACCTTAAATTTTGTATCATACTATATAGTATATAGTATTATGTAAGTATAGTGAATAATAATGTTATTGGACAATTGTTATTCATTGATATTGAATCCAATGATCATACATTAATACCACAAAAATAAAATTAAAAATCTAAAATCATGTAATTTTTCGATACGAAAAAACTTAGTTTTATTGATTTGTTCTAAGTTTTAGGCTATTAACATGGTATTAGTAGTAATATGTTTAACAATCTATATTCTACATGTTATTAGTTGTAATATGTTAAGAACCTAATTCGATTAAACAATCAATACGTTAGATACAATCTTATATAGTAAATGCTCTAATTCGATTCTATTAAACTCTCACCCCGACTAGATTATACATTTGTACCTATACTTTATGTTTAAGATTTGTAAAAAAAAAATTGGTTATGACATGAGTAATGAAGTTTTAACATAAAAATATACAAATATTAACGGTTGTTGAGAGATGTGTTTACGATCGGACTATGCATATTCAATTTTATTAAAAAGGTTGTACACTTTATTCTACCTCCGGTAGTAGGAATTATCATTTTGAACGGTATTCATAGTAGTTAATTTCGTAAAAAAAAAATGTGATAGTTAAATAAAAAAAAGTTACCACGCCCCATAAAATAACATCGTCATAATTTTTATTTTTACCACTGTCCGATATATGAGCAGGTGGAAATCCCCCCCGCCCCCCCCAAACCAAAAAGTAAAGCCTCAATTTTTAATTTGGCTAAAACCCGGGTATCAATGTGTGAAAGCAAACTTTTAAAAATTTTTACTTTGGTAGTCTTGAGTCTTGAAGCAAAATTTTTAAAAAGGATACCGACGAGCGACGACGATGTACTTGTGACTACCGAAATTTCCCAAACCAACCCGTATCAACTGTACAGATTTCGAATCGCAGAGTAACGAAGCGTATCTTCTCCGTCAACACTCAACCAATCTAGAAATTTTGTAAAAATCAGGGAAATAAATGAGTAGAAAGAGAGTGTTGGTGGTCGGAGGCACAGGTTACTTGGGACAGCATTTATTGCAAGGATTATCGGAGCTTCAAGGAACGCCTTATGACGTCGCAGTTACTCACCACTCGGCGCCGCCTCCTCAGCCGCTGCTCGACGCTCTTCCTCCGTCTTTCGTCTTCTTTCACGTCGATATGAGAACCGGATCTGGATTCGACGACATTTCACTGAAATTCGGCCAGGTCTGTGCTGTTTTCTTCTGATTATTATTATTATTGTCTGGAATTCTAGTAAATTGATACGAATTTGATTAAAAGAAATGGCATGGCAGCCTGATGTGGTTGTGAACTGTGCCGCTCTCTCTGTGCCACGTGTTTGCGAGAATGATCCTGATTCTGCAATGTCTATTAACGTGCCTTCCACGCTTGTAAATTGGCTCTCAAGCTTCACTGAGAATAGAATTCTCTTGATTCATCTATCAACAGATCAAGGTATATATATATATATATATTGTTATATGCTTGAATTTGGTTGAGATTCTTATGTTTTATTTGTTTTTTGAATTCTTGATATTTAATCCTCGAATCAGTAGAATGTTAATATTGAAGAATTGATTTTTGTAAGATTCATTTGCTTTGAGGATCACTTGGTTTTTAAATTTTCATTATTTTTATGTGTTTTTGGGATATGTTTTGATCAATGCAATGCAATTTTATTATTAGTTTACGAAGGGGTGAAGTCCTTCTACAAAGAAGATGATGAAACTGCTCCGGTGAATGTTTATGGCAAATCAAAAGTTGTGGCCGAGAAGTTTATTGCTGAGAAATGCTCAAACTTTGCGATTTTGAGAAGCAGTATCATTTTTGGTCCCCAAACTCTCTCACCTGTACCGAAATCTCTTCCAATTCAGGTGTGTACTAAGAATGTTATGACTTTTCATGATGTGCTTTCTCAGTTGTGTTAGCTTATAAGAGTGTAGTGAATCAAGCTTCTTATTGAGATTCACTAAATATGATTTATTGTCTTTTTTCTACATATATCTGTGTGGAGCTCATGCCATTTGGAATTTATTTATAATATTCTTATTTTTTAGTCAATGCAGTATGCTTGAGCACAAATGAATAGGTCTATGCCGATATTCTACTGCTAATCAAGTTGCAAATGAGAACTTTATTAAGTAGTCTAGCTATTCTTTGTCTTGAAAGTTTTCTGGCAGACATGAGAACTGAATGAACTAAAACATAGGTTTACTAATTCAATCAAAGTTTACAATTCTTATCCAGCAAACACAGGATTGAAATTTGAGGGAAAAAAAACATGTGGTGGGATTGATCATATGTAGGCCTAAGTAACTCCTTCATGTGTGTTAATTCATGGTTCATGAATTTTGTCAATCCAATCTTAAAACATATTAGGGACAATTATTTTTTGTTTAGGAGGAATGAGTCTATCAACATGATATAAAATGTGTAAATTCTAGAATAAGAAAAATGGCGTTTGAGTCAATTTTAATGTTTGCATGCGGTCATTGTTGAGATATTCAGAATACGCACGCATATATAAATATATGTAAATATATACATTTATAAATATATATATATATATATATATATATGTGCATCTGCATCTGCAATACACGTTATGTCGACGAATGGGTGGTGAAGACCGGTGGTAAACTGTAATACAGGAAAATTGCAATTTGGTTGACTCTATTTTTCAGAAACTTACATTCATGATTGCTTGGTCTCTAACGAACAATTTATTCCCAAATGATGCAGTGGATTGATGGTGTCCTTTCCAAAGGAGATAAGGTGGATTTCTTTCATGATGAATACCGCTGCCCAGTATATGTCAAGGATATCGTGACTGTCATACTGACTTTGACAAATAGATGGGTGTCAGGTGCTAGTCTATTACCTAAGCTTACATTCGTTTGCATAGTAATGGGAATGTCAAATTATAGAATGTTCCTTGGAATCTAGTCTTTCATATGTTTTTGCACCCACAGTAGCTTCATGTGTATGATTAGTTGCACTAGGATCTTTCGACTATTGTTTAATTCTCTCTTCTCTCTCTCTCACACACATTCTCTTTCCTCCCATATCTAGTGATTGGCTTAAAAAAAAGAATATTTAGAATATCTGGTTATATCTGATTTCTGTTTTTCGCTTTTTCTTATGCTTTCTGAATTATAAATCGTGATATAATTGCACTTGTCCAGATGGTAAGCAAATGCAGATGGTACTAAATGTTGGGGGACCAGACAGGGTATCTCGTGTTCAAATGGCTGAAGCAGTGGCAGGTATACGAGGGTACAACAACACCTTAATCAAACCAGTGTCTGCATCATCTGTATGTATATCTTCTCACAATTCCATTCAATTTATGCCTTAGATAGGAATACAGTACTATGTACTTTCTTCATTATCTTTAACAGTGCCTTGCCATATTACAAACAAATTATACAATTTACCCAAGACTGTGCCTTCATTGAATTACACAATGCAACCATCTTTACAATTGCATGCTTTTAACTTTTCCAAACAGACAGATTTTACTTTCTCAATTTATTCTTCTGCTTGCTAGTATAAACCAGAGGCCATTGCTTGACCTTTGAAAGATTTTTCAGGTTGATCGTGGTGTCAGATCTCCATCCGACATATCTATGGATATCACTAAACTGGTTCAGACGCTTAGTATTCGTCCTGTTACATACATAGATGGTGTCAAATTAACACTGGCAGCCAAAGCTAAATCCTAGTGTTCTGAATATACAGTGAATTGGTTCTTTATTGTTTTCTGATTTTTATTGATGATGTTTTAGTGTATAATAAAACGAGTGCTACGTTTTACTACACCTCATATATTCTTTTATCAGGGTGAATTTGGTTTCAGACTTCAGAGTAGAAGATTCGTATTATTCCAGGGGGAAACCAGCGCTTCTGTTTGGAGTCCGGGAAAATCTTTCATTGTAACTTCATATTTACCGGTGAAAATGGTTAGAGATAAGATGTATCGTAAAAGTCATTTGCTGGCTTCGTGTATATTGTTTATTTTTTTTTCAAATTATATGGACCATTTAATGAACTGTACTTGAGAATATATGAAATAAATTCTGCAACTTAGATGAGCAGACATTGTCCAATCGAGCTCTTTATCTTCTTTTCTTTAATTGCCTTCTCTTGGCGTTGGGAACAAAATCAAAAGCTGGGAAAATCAGATATTCTGTTATTGTTAAAGAAAAGTGAGTCCATAAAAGATTAGGGACAGGGAACTGACCAATGCTATGATCTGCATCATTTGGTGATGAGATACCATTTTGTTCTATCAAAAACTGCTTACAAAAACAAGAAATAGAATGGCATCTCTAAGGATGCCCTTTAATTGTTGTTTTGGAGGCCAAACTCAATTTAGATATCGACCCAAACCAATAGTTTAATTTATCTGGGTACGATGAATTTACTGTTGGGCCACCTCATGTTCCATTGATGTTTGTTATTATTAAAGAGTAATGTTACATGGTCTAAATTATTTGTCCAAATGATATATGAATTATAACTACTAACACATCATGCAAATTTACCTCCAGGGGCGTAGCTTAGCTGGTAGATGAGCGGGTTTATGGTTTGGACGAATGACTCCCAAGTCAGCACGGCTTGAATACTACCAATAGTAAAAGCTACTAAAAATACGTGATCTAAGATAAATGGATAGATAGATAGATACTATTAAAAAAAAACACATCATGCAAAGGTTTTCTTTTTTCTTTTCTTTTTTTCAATTTCACATCATCTCTAGAGTAATATAGTAATTACAACTCACATGATATATCATTTGAATAAATTTCATATATTATTATTCTTGTTTAAATTGTGCCAAATTGGAAATTTATAAGTAGGCGTATTTAGAAAAGAAAGAAATACATTTAGCAATACTTCCATTTATTGGGTCTTGATAAAGCCCAATAACCCTCAGAAGTGAAAATACATCACCGCACGTGCGTAGTAGAATTGTAGAAAGACGAAACAGTCCTCCCTTCGGACCCTTCCCTTCAACCGAATTAGCACACACAAGTGACTCGAATTTTCCAACATAATCGCGTCTACATCTATCTTCTTCATCAATTCTACATTTTCTTCAGGTAAAGTACCAACAATCCTCTTCTCATACTTTTTTCAGTTCGAATCATTGAATTTAAATGACATTCAACATTTACTACTATCTATTTTATCGCGTGTTTGAGTTCTAGAAATCAGATTATTTAGGGTTTATGAATGCGTAAATCTAATCAGTTCGATTTCTCTGCAGTTGAAATGGGAGGAGGAGCCGATCATGGACACGGAGGAGATGCGTCTCACGGCGATTTCAGGAGTAAGGTGTGGACCATGAGCGGTGGCCCAAACTGCAGGCCCAAGCACTGGAAGCGCAACACTGCCATTGCCATGGCTGGTATCTTCCTTATTTGCATTCCTATCGCCATGAAGTCAGCAGAGCTCGAGGTCTCTATAAACTTTTCTTTTTCTCACATAATTTATTTTCTTTTTATATTGTTTGCTGAGGAAATGTATAGACCAAATTAGATGTCCATCTATTAGTTATTTTTCCTGCTTGTTGGTGATCTAATTATTTGTAGTTAGAGATCTAAAACTACAATGGTCTGGGTGAAAAATTTAGTAGTATTTAGTTTAGTTTAGTGACTGATAATGACTAAATTGCGCTAATGGTAGAAGTGAATAGGAAGGTCAAACACTATTAATTTGATTCATATAGGTTTAGGCTGTTTTCTCGAAAATCCAATTGTCATTTTGGTTGCTATAAGTTTGCTTTAACAAGTACAAATATGGTTTAGTGACAACCAATTGCCATTTTGATACACAAGTTTGTTATGTAATACTGTGTATTAGACACTTTTTATGTTGAACCTGATTGTTTATTTTTGAAAACAAAGTCAAGTAGGATACCTTGATAAAGTATAGCGATGGTGGTGTTCGTAATTTTTTTGAGCTAAAACCCTTTCTTCTTATTCACTTCACGGAGATGGGCATGGCATTTTGACAAGGCATGTTCAAGCTATCGTTTTGAAAAATTATGCTATCCTAGCTAGTCTGTGAAGTGTGAAAAGTGATCTTCCAGATGATAAACCACAAATGTTGTGTAAGCCTAGTGTTATACTTAACATAAACTTGTTTATGATAAATTACTGTTAGACTTATTGGACGCCTGCCTTTTCTTTGGAGGCCTCTTGAAAGGACGCTCCAAAATTGTTGAAATGTTATTTTCTCAACTGGATACATTGGATCATTGAGATAGTTATTATGTAATTCTGCTGCAGAAGAAATGGTGATCAATTATTTTGTCTTTGGTACTAGTGTTCATAACTCTATATGTAAGAGAAGGAAATATTTATCATCCTTACCTGGTTTAAGAATTACTTGTCTTAGGTCTATTCTGTTACTTTACTGCTTGTAGAGTTTTTCGTTCCAAGCAATGCTATAATTATATAGATCCTCACTAACCTAAATTTCCCGTGACATGCCATGATGATAAACATAAGATAACCATATCTATAGACTAGGATATTACAGTCATTTTTATTGACAAGGTAGCAATTTGGGTCTGGGATGTCATTTCGATAGAGCTCACAAAGAGGAACTCCAAAAAATGAAATTTAATCGGTGTATGAATTTGGAATATTCATAACTGACATGGTTTTTTATATGCAATGATTGATCCAATATATTTTGAATAAGTATGCGGTTAAGCAAACCTTTCATCATTTGAAGACTCTAGTCTTTAACTGTGAGGAAAATGCCAGAGGACCCAAATGGCTCCTTAGTTTGTTTTACTAGTTAAAGATTCAAACGATTGATTCCAATGCTGTTTAACATTTGTTTTTATAGATGCTATTTGCTATCAACATTTCAGTTCAGAATGACACATCCGGAAAAGTGGGAATGGATGCTTTTATTCTTTACAAAATGCCCTTCTTTCTTTCCGTTTTTATGCATTTCCTTTTAGTATCTGAATTTTATATTTACAGATGCATGGCTATTTTGTCGTCTGTTTTTTTAGTGCATTACCGTTATGATGCTAGGGATGATAACGATTTGTAGCTAAAAGGATTTTAATTTTTTTTTTTATGCAGCAACGGCCTCATCAACCTGTTCGCCCAATTCCTTCACAGCTCTGGTGCAAAAATTTTGGAAACAAAGACTATTGAAGTTGTCAAGGACTTTGGCCAGCTGTTTCGTATATCTTTGATTGTCGACGGTTTTATTAGACTTGCAGGACTGTCTTTAGTAATGTTTTCTAAGATTTGAATCTGTTTTCCATGGAGCAGGTAAAAACCCTGATAACTATCAATAATTTGTCAAATGTGATGTTTACCGCCATTATAAAATGTTGAAGACTGGTTTGGATATTGACATATTGTTATACAAATATAGTTCATTCTTCTATCTTACATCTCTCGATACTCAGCACCTTAGCATTAACATTTTCAAAAAGATAAATAAAATAGTGTAGGTCAAATTTGTATAAAGGGTGTCTGTTAATATGTTATTGTCAAGTTGAAATCAGTGGAGGTGGGTTAAAGCCAGTATAGTAAAAGTGGAATGAACAATCTCAATTTGCCGCATCTTTGAACAAGCCAAGCGAATAAGTGGAATTGAATCAATTCGGTTTCACTGGTTTAACAAAATATGGAAGTTGATATTTCTACGTGTGTTCTCAAACTCTTTCGCTGGACGACTTCTTTTTCAAGCTATTTAATGGAGGGTCAGTTGAAGTCGAACATTCAACTTTTACATCATTGAAAGGTCAAATAGGATCAGCTAAGAAATGGAGACCACATGCACCCAATGCTGCATTCATATAATCAGAAAGACAAAGGAATATTTGGGTAGAAAAGTAAATTCAAATGAGTTTTAATGATTTCCAAGCTGACCGGTCAGCACCCAAGATACAGATCCCATTAATAGTATTGACATGTGGCTTTTTCTTTTACTTTTTATATTTATTTTCTTGTATTTTTCAAAAATAGACAATCTGTTAACACTCCGTTGATAAGACTAGTATCTTAGGCGTTATCCTTTATTAATATGGTTGGCAGTTGGTGAGTTTTATTGGAACAATTTAGACTTTTCAATTGAACGTGGGTCCATAAATCATGATATACTGCCATACTGGTCGAAGAACTTCCAGTGGGTGGGTCCCTTTCCACGTGGCAGGAATCAAAAGGTGATATCTACGATCTTCAGGGATCCCTAATCTAACGAGTAACGAATGTTTAATGCCGTCCCCTCCACGAGTGACCAGTGGATCCACACACAATGTAATTTAGGGTGGCTCTATTGCCGCGACTAAAACTTAGGTGCATGATGCACCATGCATCTACCGTTCTGATGCTGTCATGTCATTAAAGAATGACGTGACAGTCTCAGGATGGGAGATGCATGGTCCATCAGATACATCTAAGACTCTCTCCTATTGCCATCTATAAAAATATCCGGTATATCTATTTTTTTTGGTGCACCCATCGTTCAAATATAAAAAACATAAGTTTTCTGTCGAAACCTATTATAATTCTAAAAATAACCCTAACCAAACCTATCATTCAAATGTATTGCTCTCTAAAAATATAGATACGCTTAAACTTTTTTTTTTACCTCCCATGATCGAGATTAAGTTCTCTTCATTTGTTTCCATAAAAAGGCTGTGCTGCACTATGATAACATCAATTATTTTTCTTTTGTCAAGTTATTGTTTTATCAATTTTTCTTTCATAAGTATATAATATAAAATATTTATAATATACTAATCTACATAACCTTACTTTTATCATATAAGCTATATAACTTTAATCATAATAGTACATATGACAAAAGTATTATAATATATATGTATTAGTATATTATAAATATGTTTATTTTATGTGTCTATTAGAGAAAAATTGATTGTTTTACTTGTCTAATATTTGTTTATTAGAGTTTATTGTAGCATAAATTTTTTCCTTTTTTCTAGTTACCAAAGTTAAAGCTAAGAAGAATCAAAGAAATTTTTTTGGGAGATGCGAGTGTTAATACTTCTTGATTTATGAGACTAGCTAGAAAAAGGAAAATAAAAACCATAAACACATCTATAGAATTTGTAATGCTTTAATCAATATTATTGTTTTGTAGGTTGCAAGAAATAATAAAAGAGAATATAGTATTTAAAGAATTTAGGTTTAATAAAACAGGAAAATAAATCCTTCACATTTACAGCCATAAGTTATGGATTCAAGTACTTTCCCTTAAAAAAAAAACTATGAATTTATATAATAGGATTTACTTCCTATAATTAAATTATTGTTAAATTGTAGATTTCTTTAAAGGCTTATTTGTGATAAATTGCAAAAATATGGATGGAAGGAGAATTTTACTGAGTGGCAATAGAGCCACATGTATTTTATTACGTGCATGATAATTTTAACCTACTAAACCATATATTCGCATATAATACTCTCGTTACCCGTATTTTCTTCGGGCAGGCTATTCTCCTCTCTCTTTCAGTATCCGTCTTCTAATTTCGGCACATTCTCTATCTGCCCGCAAATCCGGGGCAGTCATTATTATAAGTCTTTTTTGATTTGATTTTTTTATTTGGGAAATTCTTCCACGCTCTGTTTTTTCAACACTCACTCGACAACTTCGACTGTTTCTACTTTCTCACACACATACGACCATAAACAAAGAACCTCCTCGTCAAGAAATAAAGAAAAAATAAAAATAATAAAAACAGGAAATTTAACTGGTGCACAAATATTACTATAAATTTTATCCCTTCTATAAATTGACCCAACGCACACTGAGACAGCTCACACACACTCTTCCTAGTTCCGGTCAAAATCATGAGTAACAACAATTGAAGTATTTGTATTGTGGATTTGCGTATTTTTGTTTTATAATTAATATTTGATTCTGGTTCTGGATCTCGAATTATTGGAGGCAAAATGTGGAAACTTGCTCGAGTTGCGGCGACTCGTTTGACCCGATCGAGGCGGTTCTCGACGGCGATTCCTGGTCCATGTATGGTTCACAAACGTGGCGCTGATATTCTTCACGATCCCTGGTTCAACAAGGTTTTATTTTCTCTCTGTTTTATTTATTTTTTTTAATTTTTAATTTTCAATTGTGAACGATTTTGACTTACTAGCGTGTCGGTAGTAGTAGTTTGTTTTAGTATCGTCGGTGGTAGTTTAGTTTGTCACAAATCTTGTTTGGCATTTTGAAAGCAGAGAGTTTTGAGTTATGCAAATAGATGAACTGTATGCAGTTTATAGTTTACGTTATTGTTTTGTTAAATTGTACAATCAAGCTTGTCAGAGGTTGTGATGTTTGAAAAAAAAATGTATGTGAAAATTTCTGCTGTTGATGAACATGACTGATGAATAGTGAATTTTCTTTCTTTGTCTGCTTTTGAAAAACAATATAGGATACTGGATTTCCTTTGACGGAAAGAGATCGATTAGGGCTCCGTGGCCTCCTTCCTCCGCGTGTGATATCATTCGAGCAGCAATATGCTCGTTTCAGTAAGTGAAAATACTATAGCCTCTCATAGTTTTTAATGTTTGCACACTTTTTTTTAGCAAGTGGTTTTAATTTTATTTTTATTTTTATTTTTATGATCTCTTTTGGAGACTCAGATGTTTAGTTTTAACTTTGATGAACCAATCTTATCTATTTTGTTTTATTTATGTTGGCTTTTTAGGGTGGGTTTCTTCTTAATTTTCTGCTGATACATTGTTGTTCAAATTGTTAGTGGAATCATACCGATCACTAGAAAAAAATACCCATGGTCAACCAAATAGTGTTGTATCATTAGCGAAATGGAGGATCTTGAATAGGCTGCATGACAGGAATGAAACATTATATTATCGAGTAAGTTTAGTGCCTTATTCCAGCTTGTTGGTGTTAATGTATAGATATTAACATTATCAAAACTGAATTTTTTGCTTTTCTCTTCAGGCCCTTATAGATAACATCAAAGATTTTGCTCCAATTATATACACTCCAACAGTTGGATTGGTATGTCAGAACTATTCAGGATTGTTTAGACGCCCACGTGGAATGTATTTTAGTGCAAAGGATAAAGGGGAGATGATGTCTATGATCTACAACTGGCCAGCTCATCAGGTAACGAATTCCACAAGATTGGTTGAGAACATATTCCTTTTCCTTGTGTGATTTTCATTTCTGCGTTTGTGATGCCATGTTCTGCTCTTCTCTGTGTTGCAGGTAGACATGATAGTTCTGACAGATGGGAGTCGTATTCTTGGCTTAGGTGACCTTGGAGTTCAGGGTATTGGAATACCAATTGGAAAACTGGATATGTATGTTGCCGCTGCTGGTATCAACCCACAAAGAGTATGAACCACTCACTCTGTTTCTGTGTTCGTGTGGAAGCATGCTTGGGCATTTACTTGTTCATGCATTCCTGCACTTGTACATGTGTGTGCTGGTCCCATGGTTTTATTTTACAATACATGCATGGACATGGAAATACACAGTGCTTGATAGTCAATATGTATTATGCAAAAAATTTATGCATGGTGCATGAGTATGATTCCCCTGTGCCAGCTTCTCAGTTATCTCTAACTATATTGACAGTCTACAGATATCTTGGATATTTTTCTGCTTCTGTATCATATATGTGGATATAAATGTTTATTGTAGGATCTGATATGACATGTGAAATCTCAGTGATGGATTATATTTTGTTTTGAAGGTTGCATTGTAGGTTTTTAGTGTCATTCTTTTCTTGCTATAGTTAATTGTTATAACTCATTTTATTCATTTCATGTTCCTCACTGACAGATACTCCCAGTTATGCTGGATGTTGGTACTAACAATCAAAAGTTACTTGAAGACCGTTTGTGTGAGTAGTAATATTTACACCCGTCATTATTTTTTTCTTGATTTTCTTGTCCATGCAGAAAAAGACCACACAATGTGTTGGAACTTTTCTTTCTTGGAAACATCTTGAGGTTATCTTGTCACTTTTTTGTAATTGAACAGATTTAGGACTTCGACAACCTAGGTTAGAAGGAGAAGAATATCTAGAAATTGTTGATGAATTCATGGAAGCCGTTCATGCTCGTTGGCCCAAAGCTATTGTACAGGTATATTTTTATCTAATAATTACTTTTCTGTCATGTTAATTTCTATCATTTTTGTAACTTGATGATTTTTATTATTGTATCAGTTTGAGGACTTTCAAATGAAATGGGCCTTTGAAACTCTGGAACGATATCGGAAAAGATTTTGCATGTTTAATGATGACATACAGGTGACTATATGGTGTGACTTCTTGCCATTCTATATAAACTTAGGCACATATGGTACAATCTGGACTTCTATGGGATAATTCTGGGTGCCTCCATAATTACAACGGTCATTCTTCATGTTTTGTAGGGAACTGCTGGTGTCGCACTTGCAGGATTGTTAGGAACTGTAAGAGCACAAGGTCGACCATTGACTGACTTTGTGAATCAAAAGATAGTAGTGGTGGGGGCTGGGAGGTACTTGGAAATTTAGATTTGAGTTAGTTAGCTATATAGGCTTAAAATATCTTATTTGTTGGTTTTCTACTTGTTATTTGCTGTTCTCATTATCAAATTCCTTTTTTCTGCATTCAGTGCAGGGCTTGGTGTTCTTAGCATGGCTGTAAAGGCTGCGTCAAGAATGGCAGGGAACAGTGAAGCAGTTACAAGAAATCAATTTTTCCTGGTTGACAAAGATGTGCGGTTCTATACCTTTTTACTGTATTAGACTTGTGTTGAAGTTTTATATCAGTATTAATTTGACATATCTTTGCCCTTGAATGACTATTACGGCCTCGATGATCATGGAACACAAGTTAAATTAAAGTGATTTGGTAGTTTTAGGGTTTATCAACTTTAGCAATCAGTTTACTTTAATTCTTGATGTGATGATTAATGTTCAATTAAACAAAACAAAAGTCATTTGAATGCTTCAATTTCATCTAATCACATCATGATATCATCCATTGAAATTTTGTTTCATTGGTTTTTAAAACATCTTGTGGTGGATTCAGGGCCTCGTCACAAAAGAGAGAAATAATCTTGATCCAGCAGCTGCACCATTTGCTAAAGCTCCAGGAGAGATTGCAGGGCTTAGCGAGGGAGCTACTCTACACGAAGTGGTAAAGCGTATGAAATTAATTTAGGCAGTTTCTCTTAATATAAGACGGGTCTTGTATGATACTTTTGAAAAGAAAATGGAAAAAAAAGAAGCATTTATCATGCAGTTTTTAGTATTTTGTTTCAAGAGAGTTGAACCATTTTCCTACAGTTTTATAATTCTCATCTTCTAAATGTTATACATGATCTTTTATACTTACAAGAATTCTAATTGCCAAGAACCAAATTTGATCAGGTTAAAAAGGTCAAGCCCCATGTACTTCTTGGTTTGTCTGGAGTTGGGGGTATCTTCAATGAGGAGGTGAACGCTTTATCATTTTTCTTTCATCCTTCTCTACAATTACTTACCACTAAAGGAAGTGTGTTAAATAAATGAACGTACTTTGATTCTCATCAAAATTGTGATTTTTTTGACAAATTCTGGTTATGCTGCATGCTGTTAGTGAATTGTTAATGGATGATATGATTATTAGTGACCTTATTGTACATTGATGCTCGAAATTATGTGTTTATAGATGTGAGTCTCAGCTGATTTCATGAATGTTTTTATCTAATTAACAATTTGTTGTATTTTATGAGTATTCCTCCGTTTTATAGGGTTTTACTTGATAAGACTCTTTCTGGACTTGAGTTTATTCTTTTACCAGTGTGAATGGCGTAACATCACATATCTTTTGATATTGTTTGATTCTATCCTTTTTATGTGGCAAAGTGTGCATTGGCCTGTTTTGGTTCTTGGGATTAATATATTTGCAATGATGGTTATCCACTGTTAAATATAAAAAAAACTTCTACTGTTTCTTTATTTTATTAGTGAATTGCATTGTTTTATATTTCAGTTCCTCTAAAGTATTGTTTGGCATGTAAAATAGGTGCTCAAGGCCATGCGAGAATCTGATTCAACAAAGCCTGCCATTTTTGCTATGTCAAATCCCACCTTGAATGGTTTGGTTTTCCCACTCTCTGGAGCATCCTCATTTTCCCTTACGACAACTAGATATATTTTGCTGACATTCACTTTGTGTTTACTATGGAACAGCTGAATGCACTGCTGCTGATGCTTTTAAGCATGCTGGGGACAATATAGTATTTGCTAGTGGAAGCCCCTTTGAAAATGTTGATCTTGGTATCTTCACTTACTATTGCTGCATATTTTATTAAACTCTTTTTTCACAGAGTTATAGTATTGGGTGCTGCCTTTTTTTCTTTGTGAGAGCCATTTTGGGCTATGTTTTGGTGCTGATTATTGCCTTTTTTTTGTCCAATTATCTGATTATAACATCTTTCAACCATCATTTGATTGGCAGGCAATGGAAAAGTAGGTTATGTAAATCAGGCAAACAACATGTACCTGTTCCCTGGGTTGGTCTTCTTCTTTTCTTGTATTTTATAGTTTAATTATAGATATGTAGAATCAGTAGAATAATAATATTCTGTATATTCGATTCTATATTCTATATAATAATAGAATCGAATATATTAATAAAATTAGGTTAGAAACAAAAAACAATTTCTAATGTCATTTGATTTTCAATTCAAAACAAAAAAAAAATCTTATCACCTAATTAAAAGTAAGATATTTATTATTGGTAAATATAGAAATCGAAATTCTATAGATCGCTATATTCTATTAATCGTTATGTTCTATAATATTCAATATTTATTTGTAATTTGATTAGTTGACCAGGATTAAAATCTTGATAACATATATGTAAAATTTTCACTTTAATTCAGCATTGGTTTGGGAGCTCTCCTCTCTGGTGCTCGTTCTATATCGGACGGAATGCTACAAGCAGCTGCAGAATGGTATGTATAAGATAATTTGGCTGCTTTCTTCTTTGCTCCATCACAAACTGATTCTGTAGGAAAAAAAGAGAGAAGAATTTCTTCAAAAGTGATCTGCCTTAATTGTTCTTAAAAAAATGAATATAATCAATTTGTACTTGTTTAGTTAGTGAAATGCAAATTTCAAACAACAGCTCAGGCAATATAAATCTGTTGTGAGGTTAAAACTTGGTTCTTGTTCCAATTTACGGTAAAGTATTTTTCTATGCAAATATGACCTACAGTGAACCGTTATTAACTTGTGGTACAAATTCAGGTGATAAGTAAAATGATGAAATTTCAAGTTCATTATAGTAAAAATATTAAATAGACTACTCGGAATGTGGGTTGAAGCCCTATTTTGCTGCAAATTGTTAACATGATGTTCTGTGTACAGCCTTGCTACCTATATGACAGAAGAGGAAATTCGAAGGGGCATCTTGTATCCGTCAGTCGATAGGTAATATTCTTGCCATCTGTGGTGACATGAGTTTCTTACATTGGCTGCTCTTATGTTTTTCATTCTATTTCTTTCCAAGAACCAAACAGAGTCTCAATCTTCACGTTCTTAGACGTATGTAGTTAGTTCCGTAAGCATTGTATATAGTATTTGGTGGTAACGAAGGTTATGAATTTTGATTACTTTATTGGTGCTTTTTACAATATCAGTATTTCTCATAAAGCCGTTCTGGGCTAGTAAGTTATGGTTGAATGGTATTTGGAATATGTTGAGATATGTTTTTGTTTTTCAGCATTTGTCTAGAATAATAATGCTACATTGTCCAAATTCATGCCTAAATGATGTGGCATGTGAATTGTAAGTACTGTGTTTATCATGAGGATGAGATGTTGTGGTGGATTATATGTTAGTTACAACTCGTATTCCATGCCATTTGGGTATGAATTTCGACAAATAATTTGGGCATTATAGTTTTTGGTCAAGAAATGCTCATGTTTTCGGTTGTTTCTACCTGACATGATTCTCACAGTTTTTGATGGATGGGCTTTTAGTCCAGTCATTTCTTTTCCAAAACTGGTTTTTAGCTAAACCTCACCATACGGTTCTTAGAAAGATATTGATTGACTGTGCTGTATAGTCCCTATCAGAGTCTTTTTTTGATGACATGTTCACTTAATTATATCTGCTGCAGCATTCGACATATTACAGCAGAGGTTGGAGCTGCTGTTCTGCAAGCAGCTGTTGCCGAAGAACTAGCAGAAGGACATGGTGAAGTCGGGCCCAAAGAGCTCCAGCACATGTCTGAAGTATGGCCATATTAGCTTATTTTTTTTACGAACTACAATCTCCTTATAAGTTATAATAAAGGGCCACACGAAACTCATATAATTAAGAAGGAAGCTAGTTAAACAACTCCGGAATCTGTCCAAGAATAAATACATAGATTTCATTTTATTGTCGTTAAATTGTTGGTACATCAGGTATTAATTTTATGGTTTATATTGTTGGATGCAGGAAGAGATAGCAGAATATATCACTGCCAACATGTGGTTCCCTGTTTATAGCCCTCTGGTTCATGAAAAATAAGGCTCAAGGCAAATTTTAGGCAGATCGTAGTCCGATATTGTGCAGTTAAGCATGAAATTATTGGCTTATATTTCTTTATTCGTAGTTTGTAATCTTGGAAAGGAGATAAGCCTGTACACCAGACTAATGAAACCCATTTGCTTGAACTGTGCTTAATTGATGTAATGGACACAATTCATGTAAAATCTCTTGTTTTTGTGGAGATACGGCTTTAAACTATCAATTTCTTTAAGTTAATTTTTGACTTATCCATCAAATAAAATGCTAGTTTTATTTTATTTTATGTTTTTAGAAGTTTAGTGGGATCCTACTCTTAAAATTATAAAATCTAGAATAACAAAAAATGAAAATTGGAAGAAAATGTGATGACATCACAATGCCTATACTCATCCGAAGCTACAGACCAACCAAAACAAGTAAAAACAAAAGAGGAGTGTTATTGGAAACTCTCTAGTGATCTAATAATGTTACTTTTTAAAAATTTAAAAATTTATTTGTTATTTCCTAAACCATTCTTTTTAATTATTTTTTAAATTTAACTTACCCCATAAATACTCTCTATATATTTTACATAAATGCTACTTATATATATTTTTAATATATATACATATAGAGAGAGATAGATACTCATAGTAATATTATGTTTTCTAAATTTCTTTTCAAATGGTGTTGGCATGTGATCTTTTTAAATGGTGTTGGCACACGATGTGTCAATATCATATTACTTATCACATAATCTCATAATTTATAAGATGTTGACAAGTCACGTGCCAACACCATTTGGAAAAAAATTCGTAAAGCCTAACATTACTCATACACATATATATATATATATATATATATATATATATATATAGTTATGTGCATTTTTGCCTCTATTTCTTTTACTCTCATTCAACACCCCTTTATTGTATTTTTTTTATATATAAAAATAAAGAAAATTATTTGATCATATTGTGTTCGTTAGAGCTCAAAAAAAAAAATTTACAAGTAATTTAAAACTTGCTTTTAAATATGATTGCTTTGAAATACATGATGTTATCCATTTCTTCAATAATAAAAGTTGTATATAATAAAATAAGTAAATAAATTACGGTTTAAAGCATTAAAAAAAACATTTTTTTAGATAAACATATTATTCATGGATGTGTGGTTTTATTAGAATTTAATTTGATTATATGTAATAAACGAAATGAAGGAAAAAAATTGCAATGGAGTGGTGCTGGATGTGTGTTTGTGAGATTTTTTTTTTGTTTTTTTTAAGAGAAAACATTTATGGGTTTAGTTAAGTTTGAAAGATAATTAAAAAGGATAATTTGGGAAATAAATTAAATAAATTTATAAAATTTAAAAATTGGATCCCATCAATAGGGTGTTGACACATGATCTTTTTCTTTTTCTTTTTATATTTATTTTTTTGAATTCTTTAAAGATGGACCACGTGTCAACACTCCATTAATGGGATCAGAATCTTGGATGCATCGACACCAATCATTAATATATTATCCTTAATAGACTCAAAACAAAAGTACAGTCAACAGGTTGTTCAGATAATTATCTTCAAATGTCGTTGCCGGGTCCAAAGATAATGCTTAGATCATTATCTTCTCGGTTACAATTATTATTGTTTTTTTTATATGCTTTTCAAGCAACGGTGATGATAACCAGCAGATTGCTGACTTTCCAGTGAAATAGAGATATTTTACCTGATATATTTGATTATTTGTGGAATGAAAGTGATCTATAGGCTATTTATATCCGCATATTGTAGTACTACGACTACAAGTGCAGAGCCAGATATTTAATTTCCATTCTTTATAAATGAGAAGCTCCATGCAAATCTAAAAAGGAAAATGTCAAATTTATTCAAAAAGTGGTATTGCTGCTATTTTTTGGTGGTTTTTGAACTAAAAAAAATGGAACATGCATCCTCCACCTTTCTCCAAGCAAAGAGGTATGTTCTTTTCGTGTTTCTTGTTTCTGTGCTACTTTCTAGTCTTTGATTGTATTTTTTCATTATGTTTTATTTTTAGTTTTTATTTTGCATTTCTACTCACACCCCACCTTCATCTTATAAGGTATGCAGTAGTTACAGGAGCAAACAAGGGAATTGGGTTTGAAATATGTAAACAGTTGGCTTCTAAAGAGATTGTGGTGGTGCTAACTGCCAGAGATGAGAAGAGAGGCCTTGAAGCTGTTGAAAAGCTGAAAGAATCAGGTCTCTCTGATTATGTGATCTTTCATCAACTAGATGTCAAAGATCCTGCTAGCATTGCTTCTCTTGCAGACTTCATCAAGACTCAGTTTGGAAAACTTGATATCTTGGTATGATTGCCAACCCATTTCTTCAATTCCACTTATTAATTCTGCGGCGGCTTCTTGACTATTAGCATGTGAATTAACCCAATTTAAATGTAGGACTATTATTTTGAATTGTCTGTCTATTGCCAGATATAATGTATATATCTTTGTATGTATTAGTGTATTTTGTCCTGCTTCACAGAATCTGTTTGGCAAACCATTTCTTGCGTCTCACTTCATTCCATGACTTACTGATTAGCATGCCAATTTAGATTCAGTATTGGTCTGAGTTTTATCCGGACTTTTCCTAATCTAATAACACCTATTTTCTGTTATAACATTTCATCCGAACTGTCATACCCTTTAAAAAAGGCTTAGGTAAATCTCAAATCAGAACTGGTTATGCTTCAATAACGCAATTTATATCAAAGACGGTTATTTTTCATATTGCCTATCTATTGCTAGATATAACATATGTATTAATGTCTTAAATACTTGTAAAAAAAACTTGGATTTATGTACAGGTGAACAATGCAGGATATCTTGGAGCTATATTGTACTCTGATGCATTTGTACGAGCCTTTGAAGCTACTGGAAATTGGGTATATAATCTATACATCAATGTTTATTTGTTTTTAACTGATTTTGTAGTTTTATTTTGAAGCATGTTGGGAAACTGTGTGGAAATGATCTATATAGAAAGTTGAAAAGGTTTTATACAACTGCATATACATGTTGACAACATTATTTGACCTTGTGTAAATAAAATGCTAATGTTGTTTAATATATTCACTTGAACTTCTAGTTAGTTGCTATAAGATCTTGAAGATTAGGCTAAGTAGAACTTTCTTCCTCAACATAGATTAATTTAGTTTGTCCACCTTAACAAGAATATATGATCAATTCTTGTTATATTTTTGGTATGAGGATTTTGAGTATAACAAATTGTCCAATGTTTGACAATGCAGCCAGGGCTACATTGTTTCGATTGGAATGAACTCGCAACTCAAAATTTTGAGATGGCAGAAGAGTGCCTGAACATAAATTATTATGGGGCCAAAAGAATGATTGAAACACATATTTCCCTTCTCCAATTATCCGATTCACCAAGGATTGTGAATGTTTCCTCGTCTGGATTATTAAAGGTAAAGACTACAAAACTTTCCTTCCAAAAGAATTTTTTTTTATATAGTTTTTACATAAAGAAAAATTTGGGGACATAAATAGGATATTAGGATTATTAGAAATCTTTGTGAACATGCTGTAATCATGATTACATTATGCATAGTTTGATTTAAATGGTCAGCTTATATCCTAGAAACAACATATGAAATAGAAGATCATCAACTATTTTGTTTTTGTTTCTACAAACACACAATTCCACAATTTCTTGCATTTGATCTTTCATAAATATCATCATTGTTGAATTATACATGTGCACAAAGTCCATTAACCCAAGTTTTCCTTTCATGTTGGCCCAGAATGTAGAAAATGAATACGCTAAAACAGTGTTAAACGATGTTGAAAATCTAACAGAAGAAAAAATTGACGAGTTATTGAACAAGTTTATGGAAGATTTCAAAGAAGGATCCTTGGAGAAGGAAGGGTGGCGAACATATCTATCTGCCTACACCGTATCGAAAGCAGCTTTGAATGCATACACAAGATTGCTGGCCAAGAAGTACCCATATTTCTTGGTCAATTCAGTGTGCCCAGGCTATGTTAAAACTGACATAATTTGCAATACCGGCCTCTTCACTCCTTTTGAAGGTGCTCAACCTCTCGTGAGGTTGGCTTTATTGTCTCAAATTTATTGTCTCAAAATGGACCTTCAGGTCTATTCTTTTCTCGAAATGAAATGTCATATTTTTGAATGAAATTGTCCTTTTAAATTTGAGAATAAAATGGTTTTTATGTACGGTTAATGAAATGAATGTAAATACCACCCTCCAAAGTTGTTTAGAGGTAAAAAAACGCTCATTCAATCTAAGTGGTCCGATAATGTCTAAGTTTCGAGTATATATATGGAAATGTATGGAGATGTGTATTTCAGTTATATAAGTAAATGTATGGAAATGTGTATTACAGTTAATTCTAAGCTCATTTCTCTATTTCTTCTAAAAAAATAAAATAAATTGTTAAATAAATATTTTTAGAAAACAAGAATCCGCAAACCAGTGATTTTCCATTAGCAATTCTGCCTTTTGCTCGAATTTTTAAGATAAATGAAAATTACAGGCTCAAATTTCGAAATCGATAATAAAATAAATAAAATTATTTAATTTCTTTTTCTTATAGTAACACTCCATTATTATTATTCCCCTGGTTCGGACCTTTTGGATGTTTTTATGTTGTTAATGGGCCTTGTTTTAGTGATACGGGTTGAATCAGTGGGCTCGACCCGATCCAACAGATTACACCGAACCCACGTCCAACCAACCCAGCTAGTCACCCAATGGTTATGGATCGCACACAAATATCCACGAAGATATAAATTTCGAGCGGTGCTATTGTCACACTCCCTACTGTTCTATGCATGTCTCATTTTTTAAAACTTTGATTTAATTAAATAAAATTAAGTGTATTTATTAAATTTTTTTGTTTATTTCCAAAACTATCCATTTTACTTATTTTTTAAACTTAATACATACCATATATGATCTATCTATCTCTTATCTTTGTATCCCTATACATCTCTCTCACCTACATTGATTGATTTATTTTTTTCTTCTTATTTATTTATTTTTTTTTTTTTTTCTTCTTATTTCATAATGGAAACGAAAAAATAAAAAATAACAGGGTACTTCAACACAACGACAGCTTGATATCATTGTAAAGAAAAAATAAATTTCAAACTTATTTCCAGAGAATGAATTGTTTCCAGATGCTTACTATCATTGTCAAACAATTCTTCAAGATGTTTGATATCGTTTTTAAACAATTCTTTCATATTCTTGATATCGTTCTTAAACTCTTTCATAATATTTTAGATGTATGTAAGAAGTAGATTTTAGGGTTTAAGAATTAATTTTTTTTTTTTGAAGAAACAAATTATTGAGTTTTTTTTTTTTTTTTGGAAAAGGAATATGAAATTTTAATAGATTTACTTTGTAGAAGATTTCTTTCCTAAATTGTATGTCTCTTTAAGTAATTTTGATAAAGAAAAAAAAAAGAATATTCTATAATTTAAAAAGTGGGGCATGAATAGATCAGTAGGGGGCGTGTGACAATGACACCACTCATAAATTTCAGATTGGACTCAAATCAGCTGTCCATAACCAATTAAATTGGGACATGTGTCTATGTCTAAATGTAGACACATGTCTAATTTAGTTGGTTAAACACAAATTAAGATATCATTTTTATATCTGATTTGAATCCTTCCGGATTCTCTTTTCAAGTTGCAGAAGAGAGAACTGTCATGGCCTTAGTTTTACCGCAACACTTGTTTGGCTAAGTTGATAACAAGTAACTCACTGCTCACACACACTTTTGTGGAGACTAGAAAAATAAAGAAGCATATACAAGATTGTTAGGCGTCAAAGCCTTCACAATAATGAGCTACATTTTTTATAGTATAGGCTTCAATGCCTTCACAGTTCACAGTAAATTAGCTACTTTTTTTTTATAGAGAAGTCATTCCTCTGTGAATGACTAGGTTCTAATATACGGATCTAATTTTTGAAGATTTATTTCATAAATGCTCTTACTTACCCCAACTATCTATATAAACTGTATAATTACTGGGTTAATTCATAGTCATTGGATTTCTGTAAGGAATGAGAAATTAGGGATTTAATGTGAGTCCATGTTAATTAGTGTGTGTCTGGTATAGGTATCAATGTCCATGTGTCCATGTTAATTAGTGTGTATCTTAGTATAGTGAATCATCTCCCTGAGAGTCTATAATAATAAGTATGAGTCAGCTATAGGGAATATTTTCCCCAAAGAGTCCAGATTAGTCCAGAGTCCTGATTACATAGGTATTATATTCAATTTCCTTTATATACGAGTATGTAACAATCATTTCACTATCAAGAAATATTACATTCAGATAACTATCTTCAAATGTCGTTGCCGGGTCCAAAGAGAATGCTTAGATCATTATCTTCTCGGTTACAATTATTATTATTATTTTATATGCTTTTCAAGCAACAGTGATGATAACCAGCAGATTGCTGACTTTCCAGTGAAATAGAGATATTTTACCTGATATATTTGATTATTTGTGGAATGAAAGTGATCTATAGGCTATTTATATCCGCATATTGTAGTACTACGACTACAAGTGCAGAGCCAGATATTGATTTACAATTGTTTATAAAAATTAAAGATTTAAAAATTAAAATCCCTATTTACTTACTCAAACACCACGATCTAGATATTTAGCCGAGAAAGGCCTAGAAAGTGGTCCAGGCCAAAGCGCCAAACCAACTAATTAGGGATAAGGTTGGGCAGATATTTGATATCCATTCTTTATAAATGAGGTCTCCATGACTCCATGTAAACCAAACAAAACAGGGCCAAATTTATTATTCCAACAAGTGGCATTGCTGCTTTTTTTTTTTTGGTTTCTCTGTACTAAAAAAATGGAAGATGCACCCTCCACCTTTCTCCAATCAAAGAGGTATATTCTTCTTGTCTTGTTTCTATATTGTATGCTATTTTCTAGTATTTTATTTTATATTTTCATTATGTTTTATTTTTGGTTTTCATTTTGTATTTTTACATATCTACTCACTCTCCAGTCTCCACCTTCAACATAGATATGCAGTAGTTACAGGAGCAAACAAGGGAATTGGGTTTGAAATATGTAAGCAATTGGCTTCTAAAGGGGTTATGGTGGTACTAACTTCCAGAGATGAGAAGAGAGGCCTTGAAGCTGTTGAAAGGCTGAAAGAATCAGAGGGTCTCTCTGATTTTCTGATCTTTCATCAGCTTGATGTCACAGATCCTGCTAGCATTGCTTCTCTTGCACACTTCATCAAAACTCAGCTTGGAAAACTTGATATCTTGGTAATTATTATTGCCAACTCATTTCTTGCATTTCTTTTCATTCTTATTTAGCAATTAGCAATTTAGCTAATTCGGGTTTGGTCCCTGTCTGAGTTTTACCTGAACTTTTCCTTAACATAATTTGTTTGGTTGTAGCATTTCAGCCAAACTCTCATACCCTTAAAAAAAAAAGTCCCAGGTAAATCTGAAATCAGAGTTGGATCTGCTTCCATAATTAACGCAATAATTTAAGTGAACTATTATTTTTCATGTATTTGGATCCTCTACTTACCTCGTCTTTTTCCTTACCTTACTTAATCTCATGACACATAAACATTATCATGAATGTGTGGTTAATATTTGGTTGGTTTCCATAATCACTTTATTGATTACTAACCATATTATTTAAAAAGGCCAAGAAAAATATAAGATAAGGAGATGATCCAGATCCATTTTTCATATGATCTATCTATTGTATTGATGTATTTTGTCCTAGTATTGTCTGTCTACTGGCAGATATTTTGGTATGCATTAATGTTTATTGCCAAATATAAGGAGTTAAAGGACATAATTTCTATGTAGTGTATGACCACGAGGTTGCGGGTTCGAGTCCTCCCCCTTCCCCAAAAACTTTGTAATATTTCAAAAAAAAAAAAAATTCTATCTAGTATATTAATTAAAGTTGTCCTTATTCACAACATCAGTTTGTAACAATTCACAAATGAACCTTGTGCTTATTATTTATCAGGAAATGATGAGCCTAGCTAGCTCCAAATTATTTTGTGTCTTCGTGACTAACTTGTGAATGTGAAGTAAATACATAGAAAACATGAATTTATGTGTACAGGTGAACAATGCAGCATACAGTGGAGTTGTGTACTCTGAAGCATTTGTAAGAAACCTTGAAGCTGATAATGATTGGGTATAAATTCTATACCTCAATGTTTATTTGTCGTTAACTAATCTTGTTGGGAACCTCTGTGGAAATTAAATGATCTATAAAGAAAGTTGATAGCATTATTTGACCTAGTGAAAATAAAATGCTTATGTTGTTTACTAGTTTATATTCAATTGAACATCCTTGTTTTGAGATCTTGAAGATTAGGCAACATACAGTAATTTAATTCGTCCACCTGAACAAGCATATATATATATATATATATATATATATATATATATATATATGATAAATTCTCATTTTCCTTTTGGTATGAACAGCTTATCAAAAGCATGGCAAAGGAATCCGAGGGAGAACATTTTGATTGGAATGAACTTTCAACTCAAAATTATGAGATGGCAGAAGAGTGTCTAAAGATAAATTATTACGGTGCCAAAAGAATGATTGAAGCACATATTTCTCTTCTCCAATTATCCGATTCTGCCAGGATCGTGAATGTTTCCGCCTCAGCAGGATTGTTGCAGGTAAAGACTACAAAACTTTCATTCCAAGAGAAAGTTTTATATACTTTTACAAATCATCATATTGTTGAGTTACATATGTGAATATATAAAGTCCTTTTACCCAAAATTTTCTTTCATGTTTTGCCCAGAATGTAGGAAATGAATATGCTAAAGCAGTGTTAACCGATGTTGAAAATATAACGGAAGAGAAAATTGACGAGTTATTGAACAAGTTTATGAAAGATTTCAAAGAAGGATCCTTGGAGAAGGAAGGTTGGCGAACATATCTATCTGCCTACACCGTCTCGAAAGCAACTTTGAATGCCTACACAAGATTGCTGGCCAACAAGTACCCTGATATCTTGATCAATTCAGTTTGTCCAGGCTATGTAAAAACCGACATAATTTGCAATACTGGCGTCTTCACTCGTTCTGAAGGTGCTCAACCTGTCGTGAGGTTGGCTTTATTGTCTCAAAATGGACCTTCAGGTCTATTCTTTTCTCGAAATGAAATATCATGTTTTTGAATGAAAATTGTCCTTTTTAATTTGAGAATAAAATGGTTTTTATGTATGGTTAATGATGGAAATGTGTATTCCACTTATTTCTAGTAGCAATTTAATAAATAAATATATTTAGAAAATTATTTTTCTTCTTTAAGTTTATCTAGCTCTGTTCGCTCTACTTCTAAAAAACAATTAGAATAAATTGATAAATAAATATTGAGGAATGCTAGGCTTCCTAAATTTTTTTCCAAATGGTGTTGGCATGTGATATATCAACATTACATCACTCAGTACATAATATCATGATTTACAAGATGTTGAAATGTTACGTGCCAACACCATTTGAGAAGAAATTTGGGAAGCCTAACATTATTCATAAATATTTTTTAAAAACAAGAATGCGCTATGTCGGTGATTTACTATTAGCAATTCCACCATTCCCTTGTATAAAATATAAATACAATAAATTAAATTTATAGGCTTGAAATTTGTAAATCCGTAATAAAATAAATAAATTAAAATAACACTTAATTATTTTTAACATTAAAACAAAACACTTATTAATTATTTTTTTTTTTCCAAAAGTCCGGGCCTTTGGGATCTTCATATGTCTGTAATGGGCCTTGTTTGAATGAAATCGATTGAATCTGTGGGCTCGACCCTATCCAAGTCCAACAGATCACACCGAACCCAGGCCCAGTCACCACTCGCTATGGATTGGTCACAACTCACAAACATCCTCCACCATCAGAAATTCTTATGCTCCGAAAAGACGATTTGAGCTTCGAAAATAATCAAATCTCACAATCCAAACACAGACAATAATAAGAGAGTGTATAATTTCATTGCAAATTGCATTTGTTGGATTTTTCATGAGAAGAAAATCAACGGATGCGATTCAAAACAGACAGCATTTCATTTGAGGTTGAATGAATGGTGCTAGAGACCGTGACTCGATTTCCACACAGCTTGACTAGATATTATTTTTGTTTGATCTCTCACTGTATTTTAATTTATAGTAAGCTATTTGATTTCAATTTTCTATAAGTTCTACTGTACCGTGTAATTTTTTTTTCCAAAGATAACTCCAAAATCCATCCTATTCAACTACTCGCATTGCTTCTTCTTTTTCAAACCCCATTTTCATTTCTTCACTCTAAAGTAGAAAAAAAAAAACATGGAAGAAGCATCCACCTTTCTTGCAGCTAAAAGGTATAGTCTTGTTGTTTCTCGAATCACTCCTAAAACTATATAAACCGGTTTAATTTTGTGTTATGGTTGTAATTGCATACCCATTTAAGTTTCAAACATTTATATGGGTTTGCAATTACATTTAAGTTTCAAACATTTAAGTTTCTAACTTCCAGAGATGAGAAAAGAGGCCTTGAAGCTGTTGAAAAGCTGAAAAAATCAGAGGGTCTCTCTGATTATGTGATCTTTCATCAACTTGATATCATAGATCCTGCTAGCATTGCTTCTCTTGCACACTTCATCAAAACTCAGTTTGGAAAACTTGATATCTTGGTATGCTTGACAACCCATTTCTTGAATTCCACTTGTTAATTCTATGTTGGCTTATTGATTAGTATGTGAATTAACCCAATTTAAATGAAGGATTATTATACTTGAATTGTTTGTCTATTGCCAGATATAATGTATATATATCTTTGAATGTATTTGTGTATTTTGTCCTGGTTCACAGAATCAGTTTGTAACATAATAATTAGAAGTTTACAACTTCAATAGCTCTTAATGAGGTTCACTATTAGAGAATGATAAATTATAAATTATGTTCTTTTATCTTATTTGCACATGAACTTTGTGCTCACTTATCTAAAAACAATGAGCCTAGCTCCAAATCACTCTATGTCCTCATGGTTAACTTGTGAATGTGAAGTAAATAATGAGGAAAAAAAAAGGGTTTCTGTGCAGGTGAACAATGGAGCTACCAGTGGAGTTATAATGGACTCTGAAGCATTTGTGAGAGCGTTTGAAGCGGCTGGTGGTTGGGTAAATATTCTATACATTAATGTTTCTTTGCTGTTAAGTGGTTTTGAAGTTTTAGTTTAAACCATGCCAGTACATAAATGACCTTGTGAAATTAAATGCTCATGTTGTTTATTATCCTACTGTCAACATCTAGATCCTAAAGTTTGTTGACCTTAACATGCATTTATGATAAATTCTTGGCTACGGGATTTTGTGTATGATGACCTAGTTGTTGGTGGGATGGTGTGGTTGAGGTCACTTGTGGTGCACCTCTGAGAGACATTTCGAGCACTCAACAGAAGGAGAAACTTCAAACTCTTTTTATATCTCTCTATATTTTCTTACATCACTCCTCACTTTTACAATACAATCTTCATTCCTTTATATAAGGAAATGAGATGAGAAAAACACAAACAAAATAAATTCAAACAATGAAACAAAGTCAAAGATAAGCTTCAATTGTATGGTGGTGGTAGTTGGGGGTTGGCAGGAGGTGGCAGTTGGATGGTGGCAGCTGAAAGTTAAGCTTTGTTGGCTTATAGAATGGAGGTGGTCAAGTTTAATTTTCAACATCCCCCCTTAAACCTGATTTTCCATTTTTTTTGTCATACCAAGCATTATCTTTAGCCTTGAAAACACATCATGTTTGAGAGGCTTGGTGAAAATATCAGCAGCTTGATCATATGTCCTGCAAGAGACTAGTTCCACCTCTTTATCCTTCACATGCTTTCTGATGAAATGATACCTCGTATCAATATGTTTGCTTCGTTCATAGAATACTGGATTCTTTGCTAGCGCAATCGCTGACCGATTGTCGATGTAGACCTCTGTGGGATTTACTTGTGGAAATCCCAGGTACTGTAACACATTCCTGATCCAGATACCATGACAAACAGCTGAGCAGGCAGCAACGTACTCAGCTTCACATGATGACAATGTCACAATGGTTTGCTTTTTGGATGACCATGTGAACGCTGTATCTCCCATAAAAAACGTAAAACCTGTCGTGCTTTTACGTTCATTCAGATCTCTTCCCCAATCACTATCTGAATAGCCAATCAACCTGCAATCTTCACTTTTGGTATACAGTATACCATCATCAACAGTACCTTTTATGTACCGGAGTATCCTCTTTGCTGCATTCAGGTGAGACTGGTCAGGAGTCTCTATGTATCTGCTGACTAGTCCAACTCCATAGAGTATATCTGGCCTAGTACACGTCAAGTATCTCAGGCTTCCAACCAAGCTCTTAAAATAGGTTGGATTAATATCTCCTCTTTCATTCTTTCTTAACTCTATTCCTGTTTCTATTGGAGTTGTGACATGATTGCATTTTTCCATACCAAATCTTTTCAGAATTTCTTTTGCATAGATACTCTGAGAGATGAAGATACCTTTTTTGCTTTGCGTAACTTCAATGCCGAGAAAATGAGCCATTAGACTAATGTCAGTCATCTCAAATTCTTTCACTATTCTCCGCTTGAAATCTTCAAACATGGCTGGATTGTTACCGGTGAAGATCAAGTCATCAACATATAGACATGCATATAACAAGCTTCCGTCAGTCTCTTTTTTCATGTATAGTGTATGCTCATACGGACATTTCTCAAATCCGCTCTCTTGGAAGTAATCATCAATCCTCATGTTCCATGCGCGAGGTGCTTACTTCAAACCATATATTGCTTTCTTCAGCTTGCACACTTTATCTTCTCAGCCTTTCTTCACATATCCAGGTGGTTGTTCCACATAGATTTCTTCTTCAAGAAAGCCATTCAGGAATGCTGACTTTACGTCAAGTTGGTAAATTTTCCAACTTTTCTGGCTGCCAATGATATCAGCAATCTGATGGTTTCTAGTCTGGCAACTGGGGCAAAGACTTCTCCGTAATCAACTCCTTCCTTTTGCTTATAGCCTTTTGCTACAAGTCTTGCCTTGTATCTCTGGACTTCTCCTTTCGCATCTCTTTTGGTCTTGTAGACTCATTTCACGCCGATAGTTTTTCAGCCTTTTGGGAGAGTAGTCAACTCTCATGTCTTGTTCTTTTCAATGGATCGAATCTCCTCATCCATTGCACTTCTCCAATTTTCCTTTTGGTTAGCCTCTTCAAAGCTAACTGGATCACTTGTCATCAGCAGACAATACAGAGTAATATCTTCTTCCACCTGTTCTGTATTTTCATACAGATCTTCTAGTCCCTATCAGAGTCTTTTTTTGATGACATGTTCACTTAATTATATCTGCTGCAGCATTCGACATATTACAGCAGAGGTTGGAGCTGCTGTTCTGCAAGCAGCTGTTGCCGAAGAACTAGCAGAAGGACATGGTGAAGTCGGGCCCAAAGAGCTCCAGCACATGTCTGAAGTATGGCCATATTAGCTTATTTTTTTTACGAACTACAATCTCCTTATAAGTTATAATAAAGGGCCACACGAAACTCATATAATTAAGAAGGAAGCTAGTTAAACAACTCCGGAATCTGTCCAAGAATAAATACATAGATTTCATTTTATTGTCGTTAAATTGTTGGTACATCAGGTATTAATTTTATGGTTTATATTGTTGGATGCAGGAAGAGATAGCAGAATATATCACTGCCAACATGTGGTTCCCTGTTTATAGCCCTCTGGTTCATGAAAAATAAGGCTCAAGGCAAATTTTAGGCAGATCGTAGTCCGATATTGTGCAGTTAAGCATGAAATTATTGGCTTATATTTCTTTATTCGTAGTTTGTAATCTTGGAAAGGAGATAAGCCTGTACACCAGACTAATGAAACCCATTTGCTTGAACTGTGCTTAATTGATGTAATGGACACAATTCATGTAAAATCTCTTGTTTTTGTGGAGATACGGCTTTAAACTATCAATTTCTTTAAGTTAATTTTTGACTTATCCATCAAATAAAATGCTAGTTTTATTTTATTTTATGTTTTTAGAAGTTTAGTGGGATCCTACTCTTAAAATTATAAAATCTAGAATAACAAAAAATGAAAATTGGAAGAAAATGTGATGACATCACAATGCCTATACTCATCCGAAGCTACAGACCAACCAAAACAAGTAAAAACAAAAGAGGAGTGTTATTGGAAACTCTCTAGTGATCTAATAATGTTACTTTTTAAAAATTTAAAAATTTATTTGTTATTTCCTAAACCATTCTTTTTAATTATTTTTTAAATTTAACTTACCCCATAAATACTCTCTATATATTTTACATAAATGCTACTTATATATATTTTTAATATATATACATATAGAGAGAGATAGATACTCATAGTAATATTATGTTTTCTAAATTTCTTTTCAAATGGTGTTGGCATGTGATCTTTTTAAATGGTGTTGGCACACGATGTGTCAATATCATATTACTTATCACATAATCTCATAATTTATAAGATGTTGACAAGTCACGTGCCAACACCATTTGGAAAAAAATTCGTAAAGCCTAACATTACTCATACATATATATATATATATATATATATATATATATAGTTATGTGCATTTTTGCCTCTATTTCTTTTACTCTCATTCAACACCCCTTTATTGTATTTTTTTTATATATAAAATAAAGAAAATTATTTGATCATATTGTGTTCGTTAGAGCTCAAAAAAAAAAATTTACAAGTAATTTAAAACTTGCTTTTAAATATGATTGCTTTGAAATACATGATGTTATCCATTTCTTCAATAATAAAAGTTGTATATAATAAAATAAGTAAATAAATTACGGTTTAAAGCATTAAAAAAACATTTTTTTAGATAAACATATTATTCATGGATGTGTGGTTTTATTAGAATTTAATTTGATTATATGTAATAAACGAAATGAAGGAAAAAAATTGCAATGGAGTGGTGCTGGATGTGTGTTTGTGAGATTTTTTTTTTGTTTTTTTTTAAGAGAAAACATTTATGGGTTTAGTTAAGTTTGAAAGATAATTAAAAAGGATAATTTGGGAAATAAATTAAATAAATTTATAAAATTTAAAAATTGGATCCCATCAATAGGGTGTTGACACATGATCTTTTTCTTTTTCTTTTTATATTTATTTTTTTGAATTCTTTAAAGATGGACCACGTGTCAACACTCCATTAATGGGATCAGAATCTTGGATGCATCGACACCAATCATTAATATATTATCCTTAATAGACTCAAAACAAAAGTACAGTCAACAGGTTGTTCAGATAATTATCTTCAAATGTCGTTGCCGGGTCCAAAGATAATGCTTAGATCATTATCTTCTCGGTTACAATTATTATTGTTTTTTTTATATGCTTTTCAAGCAACGGTGATGATAACCAGCAGATTGCTGACTTTCCAGTGAAATAGAGATATTTTACCTGATATATTTGATTATTTGTGGAATGAAAGTGATCTATAGGCTATTTATATCCGCATATTGTAGTACTACGACTACAAGTGCAGAGCCAGATATTTAATTTCCATTCTTTATAAATGAGAAGCTCCATGCAAATCTAAAAAGGAAAATGTCAAATTTATTCAAAAAGTGGTATTGCTGCTATTTTTTGGTGGTTTTTGAACTAAAAAAAATGGAACATGCATCCTCCACCTTTCTCCAAGCAAAGAGGTATGTTCTTTTCGTGTTTCTTGTTTCTGTGCTACTTTCTAGTCTTTGATTGTATTTTTTCATTATGTTTTATTTTTAGTTTTTATTTTGCATTTCTACTCACACCCCACCTTCATCTTATAAGGTATGCAGTAGTTACAGGAGCAAACAAGGGAATTGGGTTTGAAATATGTAAACAGTTGGCTTCTAAAGAGATTGTGGTGGTGCTAACTGCCAGAGATGAGAAGAGAGGCCTTGAAGCTGTTGAAAAGCTGAAAGAATCAGGTCTCTCTGATTATGTGATCTTTCATCAACTAGATGTCAAAGATCCTGCTAGCATTGCTTCTCTTGCAGACTTCATCAAGACTCAGTTTGGAAAACTTGATATCTTGGTATGATTGCCAACCCATTTCTTCAATTCCACTTATTAATTCTGCGGCGGCTTCTTGACTATTAGCATGTGAATTAACCCAATTTAAATGTAGGACTATTATTTTGAATTGTCTGTCTATTGCCAGATATAATGTATATATCTTTGTATGTATTAGTGTATTTTGTCCTGCTTCACAGAATCTGTTTGGCAAACCATTTCTTGCGTCTCACTTCATTCCATGACTTACTGATTAGCATGCCAATTTAGATTCAGTATTGGTCTGAGTTTTATCCGGACTTTTCCTAATCTAATAACACCTATTTTCTGTTATAACATTTCATCCGAACTGTCATACCCTTTAAAAAAGGCTTAGGTAAATCTCAAATCAGAACTGGTTATGCTTCAATAACGCAATTTATATCAAAGACGGTTATTTTTCATATTGCCTATCTATTGCTAGATATAACATATGTATTAATGTCTTAAATACTTGTAAAAAAAACTTGGATTTATGTACAGGTGAACAATGCAGGATATCTTGGAGCTATATTGTACTCTGATGCATTTGTACGAGCCTTTGAAGCTACTGGAAATTGGGTATATAATCTATACATCAATGTTTATTTGTTTTTAACTGATTTTGTAGTTTTATTTTGAAGCATGTTGGGAAACTGTGTGGAAATGATCTATATAGAAAGTTGAAAAGGTTTTATACAACTGCATATACATGTTGACAACATTATTTGACCTTGTGTAAATAAAATGCTAATGTTGTTTAATATATTCACTTGAACTTCTAGTTAGTTGCTATAAGATCTTGAAGATTAGGCTAAGTAGAACTTTCTTCCTCAACATAGATTAATTTAGTTTGTCCACCTTAACAAGAATATATGATCAATTCTTGTTATATTTTTGGTATGAGGATTTTGAGTATAACAAATTGTCCAATGTTTGACAATGCAGCCAGGGCTACATTGTTTCGATTGGAATGAACTCGCAACTCAAAATTTTGAGATGGCAGAAGAGTGCCTGAACATAAATTATTATGGGGCCAAAAGAATGATTGAAACACATATTTCCCTTCTCCAATTATCCGATTCACCAAGGATTGTGAATGTTTCCTCGTCTGGATTATTAAAGGTAAAGACTACAAAACTTTCCTTCCAAAAGAATTTTTTTTTATATAGTTTTTACATAAAGAAAAATTTGGGGACATAAATAGGATATTAGGATTATTAGAAATCTTTGTGAACATGCTGTAATCATGATTACATTATGCATAGTTTGATTTAAATGGTCAGCTTATATCCTAGAAACAACATATGAAATAGAAGATCATCAACTATTTTGTTTTTGTTTCTACAAACACACAATTCCACAATTTCTTGCATTTGATCTTTCATAAATATCATCATTGTTGAATTATACATGTGCACAAAGTCCATTAACCCAAGTTTTCCTTTCATGTTGGCCCAGAATGTAGAAAATGAATACGCTAAAACAGTGTTAAACGATGTTGAAAATCTAACAGAAGAAAAAATTGACGAGTTATTGAACAAGTTTATGGAAGATTTCAAAGAAGGATCCTTGGAGAAGGAAGGGTGGCGAACATATCTATCTGCCTACACCGTATCGAAAGCAGCTTTGAATGCATACACAAGATTGCTGGCCAAGAAGTACCCATATTTCTTGGTCAATTCAGTGTGCCCAGGCTATGTTAAAACTGACATAATTTGCAATACCGGCCTCTTCACTCCTTTTGAAGGTGCTCAACCTCTCGTGAGGTTGGCTTTATTGTCTCAAATTTATTGTCTCAAAATGGACCTTCAGGTCTATTCTTTTCTCGAAATGAAATGTCATATTTTTGAATGAAATTGTCCTTTTAAATTTGAGAATAAAATGGTTTTTATGTACGGTTAATGAAATGAATGTAAATACCACCCTCCAAAGTTGTTTAGAGGTAAAAAAACGCTCATTCAATCTAAGTGGTCCGATAATGTCTAAGTTTCGAGTATATATATGGAAATGTATGGAGATGTGTATTTCAGTTATATAAGTAAATGTATGGAAATGTGTATTACAGTTAATTCTAAGCTCATTTCTCTATTTCTTCTAAAAAAATAAAATAAATTGTTAAATAAATATTTTTAGAAAACAAGAATCCGCAAACCAGTGATTTTCCATTAGCAATTCTGCCTTTTGCTCGAATTTTTAAGATAAATGAAAATTACAGGCTCAAATTTCGAAATCGATAATAAAATAAATAAAATTATTTAATTTCTTTTTCTTATAGTAACACTCCATTATTATTATTCCCCTGGTTCGGACCTTTTGGATGTTTTTATGTTGTTAATGGGCCTTGTTTTAGTGATACGGGTTGAATCAGTGGGCTCGACCCGATCCAACAGATTACACCGAACCCACGTCCAACCAACCCAGCTAGTCACCCAATGGTTATGGATCGCACACAAATATCCACGAAGATATAAATTTCGAGCGGTGCTATTGTCACACTCCCTACTGTTCTATGCATGTCTCATTTTTTAAAACTTTGATTTAATTAAATAAAATTAAGTGTATTTATTAAATTTTTTTGTTTATTTCCAAAACTATCCATTTTACTTATTTTTTAAACTTAATACATACCATATATGATCTATCTATCTCTTATCTTTGTATCCCTATACATCTCTCTCACCTACATTGATTGATTTATTTTTTTCTTCTTATTTATTTATTTTTTGTTTTTTTTCTTCTTATTTCATAATGGAAACGAAAAAATAAAAAATAACAGGGTACTTCAACACAACGACAGCTTGATATCATTGTAAAGAAAAAATAAATTTCAAACTTATTTCCAGAGAATGAATTGTTTCCAGATGCTTACTATCATTGTCAAACAATTCTTCAAGATGTTTGATATCGTTTTAAACAATTCTTTCATATTCTTGATATCGTTCTTAAACTCTTTCATAATATTTTAGATGTATGTAAGAAGTAGATTTTAGGGTTTAAGAATTAATTTTTTTTTTTGAAGAAACAAATTATTGAGTTTTTTTTTTTTTTTTGGAAAAGGAATATGAAATTTTAATAGATTTACTTTGTAGAAGATTTCTTTCCTAAATTGTATGTCTCTTTAAGTAATTTTGATAAAGAAAAAAAAAAGAATATTCTATAATTTAAAAAGTGGGGCATGAATAGATCAGTAGGGGGCGTGTGACAATGACACCACTCATAAATTTCAGATTGGACTCAAATCAGCTGTCCATAACCAATTAAATTGGGACATGTGTCTATGTCTAAATGTAGACACATGTCTAATTTAGTTGGTTAAACACAAATTAAGATATCATTTTTATATCTGATTTGAATCCTTCCGGATTCTCTTTTCAAGTTGCAGAAGAGAGAACTGTCATGGCCTTAGTTTTACCGCAACACTTGTTTGGCTAAGTTGATAACAAGTAACTCACTGCTCACACACACTTTTGTGGAGACTAGAAAAATAAAGAAGCATATACAAGATTGTTAGGCGTCAAAGCCTTCACAATAATGAGCTACATTTTTTATAGTATAGGCTTCAATGCCTTCACAGTTCACAGTAAATTAGCTACTTTTTTTTTATAGAGAAGTCATTCCTCTGTGAATGACTAGGTTCTAATATACGGATCTAATTTTTGAAGATTTATTTCATAAATGCTCTTACTTACCCCAACTATCTATATAAACTGTATAATTACTGGGTTAATTCATAGTCATTGGATTTCTGTAAGGAATGAGAAATTAGGGATTTAATGTGAGTCCATGTTAATTAGTGTGTGTCTGGTATAGGTATCAATGTCCATGTGTCCATGTTAATTAGTGTGTATCTTAGTATAGTGAATCATCTCCCTGAGAGTCTATAATAATAAGTATGAGTCAGCTATAGGGAATATTTTCCCCAAAGAGTCCAGATTAGTCCAGAGTCCTGATTACATAGGTATTATATTCAATTTCCTTTATATACGAGTATGTAACAATCATTTCACTATCAAGAAATATTACATTCAGATAACTATCTTCAAATGTCGTTGCCGGGTCCAAAGAGAATGCTTAGATCATTATCTTCTCGGTTACAATTATTATTATTATTTTATATGCTTTTCAAGCAACAGTGATGATAACCAGCAGATTGCTGACTTTCCAGTGAAATAGAGATATTTTACCTGATATATTTGATTATTTGTGGAATGAAAGTGATCTATAGGCTATTTATATCCGCATATTGTAGTACTACGACTACAAGTGCAGAGCCAGATATTGATTTACAATTGTTTATAAAAATTAAAGATTTAAAAATTAAAATCCCTATTTACTTACTCAAACACCACGATCTAGATATTTAGCCGAGAAAGGCCTAGAAAGTGGTCCAGGCCAAAGCGCCAAACCAACTAATTAGGGATAAGGTTGGGCAGATATTTGATATCCATTCTTTATAAATGAGGTCTCCATGACTCCATGTAAACCAAACAAAACAGGGCCAAATTTATTATTCCAACAAGTGGCATTGCTGCTTTTTTTTTTTGGTTTCTCTGTACTAAAAAAAATGGAAGATGCACCCTCCACCTTTCTCCAATCAAAGAGGTATATTCTTCTTGTCTTGTTTCTATATTGTATGCTATTTTCTAGTATTTTATTTTATATTTTCATTATGTTTTATTTTTGGTTTTCATTTTGTATTTTTACATATCTACTCACTCTCCAGTCTCCACCTTCAACATAGATATGCAGTAGTTACAGGAGCAAACAAGGGAATTGGGTTTGAAATATGTAAGCAATTGGCTTCTAAAGGGGTTATGGTGGTACTAACTTCCAGAGATGAGAAGAGAGGCCTTGAAGCTGTTGAAAGGCTGAAAGAATCAGAGGGTCTCTCTGATTTTCTGATCTTTCATCAGCTTGATGTCACAGATCCTGCTAGCATTGCTTCTCTTGCACACTTCATCAAAACTCAGCTTGGAAAACTTGATATCTTGGTAATTATTATTGCCAACTCATTTCTTGCATTTCTTTTCATTCTTATTTAGCAATTAGCAATTTAGCTAATTCGGGTTTGGTCCCTGTCTGAGTTTTACCTGAACTTTTCCTTAACATAATTTGTTTGGTTGTAGCATTTCAGCCAAACTCTCATACCCTTAAAAAAAAAGTCCCAGGTAAATCTGAAATCAGAGTTGGATCTGCTTCCATAATTAACGCAATAATTTAAGTGAACTATTATTTTTCATGTATTTGGATCCTCTACTTACCTCGTCTTTTTCCTTACCTTACTTAATCTCATGACACATAAACATTATCATGAATGTGTGGTTAATATTTGGTTGGTTTCCATAATCACTTTATTGATTACTAACCATATTATTTAAAAAGGCCAAGAAAAATATAAGATAAGGAGATGATCCAGATCCATTTTTCATATGATCTATCTATTGTATTGATGTATTTTGTCCTAGTATTGTCTGTCTACTGGCAGATATTTTGGTATGCATTAATGTTTATTGCCAAATATAAGGAGTTAAAGGACATAATTTCTATGTAGTGTATGACCACGAGGTTGCGGGTTCGAGTCCTCCCCCTTCCCCAAAAACTTTGTAATATTTCAAAAAAAAAAAAAATTCTATCTAGTATATTAATTAAAGTTGTCCTTATTCACAACATCAGTTTGTAACAATTCACAAATGAACCTTGTGCTTATTATTTATCAGGAAATGATGAGCCTAGCTAGCTCCAAATTATTTTGTGTCTTCGTGACTAACTTGTGAATGTGAAGTAAATACATAGAAAACATGAATTTATGTGTACAGGTGAACAATGCAGCATACAGTGGAGTTGTGTACTCTGAAGCATTTGTAAGAAACCTTGAAGCTGATAATGATTGGGTATAAATTCTATACCTCAATGTTTATTTGTCGTTAACTAATCTTGTTGGGAACCTCTGTGGAAATTAAATGATCTATAAAGAAAGTTGATAGCATTATTTGACCTAGTGAAAATAAAATGCTTATGTTGTTTACTAGTTTATATTCAATTGAACATCCTTGTTTTGAGATCTTGAAGATTAGGCAACATACAGTAATTTAATTCGTCCACCTGAACAAGCATATATATATATATATATATATATATATATATATATATATATATGATAAATTCTCATTTTCCTTTTGGTATGAACAGCTTATCAAAAGCATGGCAAAGGAATCCGAGGGAGAACATTTTGATTGGAATGAACTTTCAACTCAAAATTATGAGATGGCAGAAGAGTGTCTAAAGATAAATTATTACGGTGCCAAAAGAATGATTGAAGCACATATTTCTCTTCTCCAATTATCCGATTCTGCCAGGATCGTGAATGTTTCCGCCTCAGCAGGATTGTTGCAGGTAAAGACTACAAAACTTTCATTCCAAGAGAAAGTTTTATATACTTTTACAAATCATCATATTGTTGAGTTACATATGTGAATATATAAAGTCCTTTTACCCAAAATTTTCTTTCATGTTTTGCCCAGAATGTAGGAAATGAATATGCTAAAGCAGTGTTAACCGATGTTGAAAATATAACGGAAGAGAAAATTGACGAGTTATTGAACAAGTTTATGAAAGATTTCAAAGAAGGATCCTTGGAGAAGGAAGGTTGGCGAACATATCTATCTGCCTACACCGTCTCGAAAGCAACTTTGAATGCCTACACAAGATTGCTGGCCAACAAGTACCCTGATATCTTGATCAATTCAGTTTGTCCAGGCTATGTAAAAACCGACATAATTTGCAATACTGGCGTCTTCACTCGTTCTGAAGGTGCTCAACCTGTCGTGAGGTTGGCTTTATTGTCTCAAAATGGACCTTCAGGTCTATTCTTTTCTCGAAATGAAATATCATGTTTTTGAATGAAAATTGTCCTTTTTAATTTGAGAATAAAATGGTTTTTATGTATGGTTAATGATGGAAATGTGTATTCCACTTATTTCTAGTAGCAATTTAATAAATAAATATATTTAGAAAATTATTTTTCTTCTTTAAGTTTATCTAGCTCTGTTCGCTCTACTTCTAAAAAACAATTAGAATAAATTGATAAATAAATATTGAGGAATGCTAGGCTTCCTAAATTTTTTTCCAAATGGTGTTGGCATGTGATATATCAACATTACATCACTCAGTACATAATATCATGATTTACAAGATGTTGAAATGTTACGTGCCAACACCATTTGAGAAGAAATTTGGGAAGCCTAACATTATTCATAAATATTTTTTAAAAACAAGAATGCGCTATGTCGGTGATTTACTATTAGCAATTCCACCATTCCCTTGTATAAAATATAAATACAATAAATTAAATTTATAGGCTTGAAATTTGTAAATCCGTAATAAAATAAATAAATTAAAATAACACTTAATTATTTTAACATTAAAACAAAACACTTATTAATTATTTTTTTTTTCCAAAAGTCCGGGCCTTTGGGATCTTCATATGTCTGTAATGGGCCTTGTTTGAATGAAATCGATTGAATCTGTGGGCTCGACCCTATCCAAGTCCAACAGATCACACCGAACCCAGGCCCAGTCACCACTCGCTATGGATTGGTCACAACTCACAAACATCCTCCACCATCAGAAATTCTTATGCTCCGAAAAGACGATTTGAGCTTCGAAAATAATCAAATCTCACAATCCAAACACAGACAATAATAAGAGAGTGTATAATTTCATTGCAAATTGCATTTGTTGGATTTTTTCATGAGAAGAAAATCAACGGATGCGATTCAAAACAGACAGCATTTCATTTGAGGTTGAATGAATGGTGCTAGAGACCGTGACTCGATTTCCACACAGCTTGACTAGATATTATTTTTGTTTGATCTCTCACTGTATTTTAATTTATAGTAAGCTATTTGATTTCAATTTTCTATAAGTTCTACTGTACCGTGTAATTTTTTTTTCCAAAGATAACTCCAAAATCCATCCTATTCAACTACTCGCATTGCTTCTTCTTTTTCAAACCCCATTTTCATTTCTTCACTCTAAAGTAGAAAAAAAAAAAAACATGGAAGAAGCATCCACCTTTCTTGCAGCTAAAAGGTATAGTCTTGTTGTTTCTCGAATCACTCCTAAAACTATATAAACCGGTTTAATTTTGTGTTATGGTTGTAATTGCATACCCATTTAAGTTTCAAACATTTATATGGGTTTGCAATTACATTTAAGTTTCAAACATTTAAGTTTCTAACTTCCAGAGATGAGAAAAGAGGCCTTGAAGCTGTTGAAAAGCTGAAAAAATCAGAGGGTCTCTCTGATTATGTGATCTTTCATCAACTTGATATCATAGATCCTGCTAGCATTGCTTCTCTTGCACACTTCATCAAAACTCAGTTTGGAAAACTTGATATCTTGGTATGCTTGACAACCCATTTCTTGAATTCCACTTGTTAATTCTATGTTGGCTTATTGATTAGTATGTGAATTAACCCAATTTAAATGAAGGATTATTATACTTGAATTGTTTGTCTATTGCCAGATATAATGTATATATATCTTTGAATGTATTTGTGTATTTTGTCCTGGTTCACAGAATCAGTTTGTAACATAATAATTAGAAGTTTACAACTTCAATAGCTCTTAATGAGGTTCACTATTAGAGAATGATAAATTATAAATTATGTTCTTTTATCTTATTTGCACATGAACTTTGTGCTCACTTATCTAAAAACAATGAGCCTAGCTCCAAATCACTCTATGTCCTCATGGTTAACTTGTGAATGTGAAGTAAATAATGAGGAAAAAAAAAGGGTTTCTGTGCAGGTGAACAATGGAGCTACCAGTGGAGTTATAATGGACTCTGAAGCATTTGTGAGAGCGTTTGAAGCGGCTGGTGGTTGGGTAAATATTCTATACATTAATGTTTCTTTGCTGTTAAGTGGTTTTGAAGTTTTAGTTTAAACCATGCCAGTACATAAATGACCTTGTGAAATTAAATGCTCATGTTGTTTATTATCCTACTGTCAACATCTAGATCCTAAAGTTTGTTGACCTTAACATGCATTTATGATAAATTCTTGGCTACGGGATTTTGTGTATGATGACCTAGTTGTTGGTGGGATGGTGTGGTTGAGGTCACTTGTGGTGCACCTCTGAGAGACATTTCGAGCACTCAACAGAAGGAGAAACTTCAAACTCTTTTTATATCTCTCTATATTTTCTTACATCACTCCTCACTTTTACAATACAATCTTCATTCCTTTATATAAGGAAATGAGATGAGAAAAACACAAACAAAATAAATTCAAACAATGAAACAAAGTCAAAGATAAGCTTCAATTGTATGGTGGTGGTAGTTGGGGGTTGGCAGGAGGTGGCAGTTGGATGGTGGCAGCTGAAAGTTAAGCTTTGTTGGCTTATAGAATGGAGGTGGTCAAGTTTAATTTTCAACATCCCCCCTTAAACCTGATTTTCCATTTTTTTTGTCATACCAAGCATTATCTTTAGCCTTGAAAACACATCATGTTTGAGAGGCTTGGTGAAAATATCAGCAGCTTGATCATATGTCCTGCAAGAGACTAGTTCCACCTCTTTATCCTTCACATGCTTTCTGATGAAATGATACCTCGTATCAATATGTTTGCTTCGTTCATAGAATACTGGATTCTTTGCTAGCGCAATCGCTGACCGATTGTCGATGTAGACCTCTGTGGGATTTACTTGTGGAAATCCCAGGTACTGTAACACATTCCTGATCCAGATACCATGACAAACAGCTGAGCAGGCAGCAACGTACTCAGCTTCACATGATGACAATGTCACAATGGTTTGCTTTTTGGATGACCATGTGAACGCTGTATCTCCCATAAAAAACGTAAAACCTGTCGTGCTTTTACGTTCATTCAGATCTCTTCCCCAATCACTATCTGAATAGCCAATCAACCTGCAATCTTCACTTTTGGTATACAGTATACCATCATCAACAGTACCTTTTATGTACCGGAGTATCCTCTTTGCTGCATTCAGGTGAGACTGGTCAGGAGTCTCTATGTATCTGCTGACTAGTCCAACTCCATAGAGTATATCTGGCCTAGTACACGTCAAGTATCTCAGGCTTCCAACCAAGCTCTTAAAATAGGTTGGATTAATATCTCCTCTTTCATTCTTTCTTAACTCTATTCCTGTTTCTATTGGAGTTGTGACATGATTGCATTTTTCCATACCAAATCTTTTCAGAATTTCTTTTGCATAGATACTCTGAGAGATGAAGATACCTTTTTTGCTTTGCGTAACTTCAATGCCGAGAAAATGAGCCATTAGACTAATGTCAGTCATCTCAAATTCTTTCACTATTCTCCGCTTGAAATCTTCAAACATGGCTGGATTGTTACCGGTGAAGATCAAGTCATCAACATATAGACATGCATATAACAAGCTTCCGTCAGTCTCTTTTTTCATGTATAGTGTATGCTCATACGGACATTTCTCAAATCCGCTCTCTTGGAAGTAATCATCAATCCTCATGTTCCATGCGCGAGGTGCTTACTTCAAACCATATATTGCTTTCTTCAGCTTGCACACTTTATCTTCTCAGCCTTTCTTCACATATCCAGGTGGTTGTTCCACATAGATTTCTTCTTCAAGAAAGCCATTCAGGAATGCTGACTTTACGTCAAGTTGGTAAATTTTCCAACTTTTCTGGCTGCCAATGATATCAGCAATCTGATGGTTTCTAGTCTGGCAACTGGGGCAAAGACTTCTCCGTAATCAACTCCTTCCTTTTGCTTATAGCCTTTTGCTACAAGTCTTGCCTTGTATCTCTGGACTTCTCCTTTCGCATCTCTTTTGGTCTTGTAGACTCATTTCACGCCGATAGTTTTTCAGCCTTTTGGGAGAGTAGTCAACTCTCATGTCTTGTTCTTTTCAATGGATCGAATCTCCTCATCCATTGCACTTCTCCAATTTTCCTTTTGGTTAGCCTCTTCAAAGCTAACTGGATCACTTGTCATCAGCAGACAATACAGAGTAATATCTTCTTCCACCTGTTCTGTATTTTCATACAGATCTTCTAGTCCCTATCAGAGTCTTTTTTTGATGACATGTTCACTTAATTATATCTGCTGCAGCATTCGACATATTACAGCAGAGGTTGGAGCTGCTGTTCTGCAAGCAGCTGTTGCCGAAGAACTAGCAGAAGGACATGGTGAAGTCGGGCCCAAAGAGCTCCAGCACATGTCTGAAGTATGGCCATATTAGCTTATTTTTTTTACGAACTACAATCTCCTTATAAGTTATAATAAAGGGCCACACGAAACTCATATAATTAAGAAGGAAGCTAGTTAAACAACTCCGGAATCTGTCCAAGAATAAATACATAGATTTCATTTTATTGTCGTTAAATTGTTGGTACATCAGGTATTAATTTTATGGTTTATATTGTTGGATGCAGGAAGAGATAGCAGAATATATCACTGCCAACATGTGGTTCCCTGTTTATAGCCCTCTGGTTCATGAAAAATAAGGCTCAAGGCAAATTTTAGGCAGATCGTAGTCCGATATTGTGCAGTTAAGCATGAAATTATTGGCTTATATTTCTTTATTCGTAGTTTGTAATCTTGGAAAGGAGATAAGCCTGTACACCAGACTAATGAAACCCATTTGCTTGAACTGTGCTTAATTGATGTAATGGACACAATTCATGTAAAATCTCTTGTTTTTGTGGAGATACGGCTTTAAACTATCAATTTCTTTAAGTTAATTTTTGACTTATCCATCAAATAAAATGCTAGTTTTATTTTATTTTATGTTTTTAGAAGTTTAGTGGGATCCTACTCTTAAAATTATAAAATCTAGAATAACAAAAAATGAAAATTGGAAGAAAATGTGATGACATCACAATGCCTATACTCATCCGAAGCTACAGACCAACCAAAACAAGTAAAAACAAAAGAGGAGTGTTATTGGAAACTCTCTAGTGATCTAATAATGTTACTTTTTAAAAATTTAAAAATTTATTTGTTATTTCCTAAACCATTCTTTTTAATTATTTTTTAAATTTAACTTACCCCATAAATACTCTCTATATATTTTACATAAATGCTACTTATATATATTTTTAATATATATACATATAGAGAGAGATAGATACTCATAGTAATATTATGTTTTCTAAATTTCTTTTCAAATGGTGTTGGCATGTGATCTTTTTAAATGGTGTTGGCACACGATGTGTCAATATCATATTACTTATCACATAATCTCATAATTTATAAGATGTTGACAAGTCACGTGCCAACACCATTTGGAAAAAAATTCGTAAAGCCTAACATTACTCATACATATATATATATATATATATATATATATATATAGTTATGTGCATTTTTGCCTCTATTTCTTTTACTCTCATTCAACACCCCTTTATTGTATTTTTTTTATATATAAAAATAAAGAAAATTATTTGATCATATTGTGTTCGTTAGAGCTCAAAAAAAAAAATTTACAAGTAATTTAAAACTTGCTTTTAAATATGATTGCTTTGAAATACATGATGTTATCCATTTCTTCAATAATAAAAGTTGTATATAATAAAATAAGTAAATAAATTACGGTTTAAAGCATTAAAAAAACATTTTTTTAGATAAACATATTATTCATGGATGTGTGGTTTTATTAGAATTTAATTTGATTATATGTAATAAACGAAATGAAGGAAAAAAATTGCAATGGAGTGGTGCTGGATGTGTGTTTGTGAGATTTTTTTTTTGTTTTTTTTTAAGAGAAAACATTTATGGGTTTAGTTAAGTTTGAAAGATAATTAAAAAGGATAATTTGGGAAATAAATTAAATAAATTTATAAAATTTAAAAATTGGATCCCATCAATAGGGTGTTGACACATGATCTTTTTCTTTTTCTTTTTATATTTATTTTTTGAATTCTTTAAAGATGGACCACGTGTCAACACTCCATTAATGGGATCAGAATCTTGGATGCATCGACACCAATCATTAATATATTATCCTTAATAGACTCAAAACAAAAGTACAGTCAACAGGTTGTTCAGATAATTATCTTCAAATGTCGTTGCCGGGTCCAAAGATAATGCTTAGATCATTATCTTCTCGGTTACAATTATTATTGTTTTTTTTATATGCTTTTCAAGCAACGGTGATGATAACCAGCAGATTGCTGACTTTCCAGTGAAATAGAGATATTTTACCTGATATATTTGATTATTTGTGGAATGAAAGTGATCTATAGGCTATTTATATCCGCATATTGTAGTACTACGACTACAAGTGCAGAGCCAGATATTTAATTTCCATTCTTTATAAATGAGAAGCTCCATGCAAATCTAAAAAGGAAAATGTCAAATTTATTCAAAAAGTGGTATTGCTGCTATTTTTTGGTGGTTTTTGAACTAAAAAAAATGGAACATGCATCCTCCACCTTTCTCCAAGCAAAGAGGTATGTTCTTTTCGTGTTTCTTGTTTCTGTGCTACTTTCTAGTCTTTGATTGTATTTTTTCATTATGTTTTATTTTTAGTTTTTATTTTGCATTTCTACTCACACCCCACCTTCATCTTATAAGGTATGCAGTAGTTACAGGAGCAAACAAGGGAATTGGGTTTGAAATATGTAAACAGTTGGCTTCTAAAGAGATTGTGGTGGTGCTAACTGCCAGAGATGAGAAGAGAGGCCTTGAAGCTGTTGAAAAGCTGAAAGAATCAGGTCTCTCTGATTATGTGATCTTTCATCAACTAGATGTCAAAGATCCTGCTAGCATTGCTTCTCTTGCAGACTTCATCAAGACTCAGTTTGGAAAACTTGATATCTTGGTATGATTGCCAACCCATTTCTTCAATTCCACTTATTAATTCTGCGGCGGCTTCTTGACTATTAGCATGTGAATTAACCCAATTTAAATGTAGGACTATTATTTTGAATTGTCTGTCTATTGCCAGATATAATGTATATATCTTTGTATGTATTAGTGTATTTTGTCCTGCTTCACAGAATCTGTTTGGCAAACCATTTCTTGCGTCTCACTTCATTCCATGACTTACTGATTAGCATGCCAATTTAGATTCAGTATTGGTCTGAGTTTTATCCGGACTTTTCCTAATCTAATAACACCTATTTTCTGTTATAACATTTCATCCGAACTGTCATACCCTTTAAAAAAGGCTTAGGTAAATCTCAAATCAGAACTGGTTATGCTTCAATAACGCAATTTATATCAAAGACGGTTATTTTTCATATTGCCTATCTATTGCTAGATATAACATATGTATTAATGTCTTAAATACTTGTAAAAAAAACTTGGATTTATGTACAGGTGAACAATGCAGGATATCTTGGAGCTATATTGTACTCTGATGCATTTGTACGAGCCTTTGAAGCTACTGGAAATTGGGTATATAATCTATACATCAATGTTTATTTGTTTTTAACTGATTTTGTAGTTTTATTTTGAAGCATGTTGGGAAACTGTGTGGAAATGATCTATATAGAAAGTTGAAAAGGTTTTATACAACTGCATATACATGTTGACAACATTATTTGACCTTGTGTAAATAAAATGCTAATGTTGTTTAATATATTCACTTGAACTTCTAGTTAGTTGCTATAAGATCTTGAAGATTAGGCTAAGTAGAACTTTCTTCCTCAACATAGATTAATTTAGTTTGTCCACCTTAACAAGAATATATGATCAATTCTTGTTATATTTTTGGTATGAGGATTTTGAGTATAACAAATTGTCCAATGTTTGACAATGCAGCCAGGGCTACATTGTTTCGATTGGAATGAACTCGCAACTCAAAATTTTGAGATGGCAGAAGAGTGCCTGAACATAAATTATTATGGGGCCAAAAGAATGATTGAAACACATATTTCCCTTCTCCAATTATCCGATTCACCAAGGATTGTGAATGTTTCCTCGTCTGGATTATTAAAGGTAAAGACTACAAAACTTTCCTTCCAAAAGAATTTTTTTTTATATAGTTTTTACATAAAGAAAAATTTGGGGACATAAATAGGATATTAGGATTATTAGAAATCTTTGTGAACATGCTGTAATCATGATTACATTATGCATAGTTTGATTTAAATGGTCAGCTTATATCCTAGAAACAACATATGAAATAGAAGATCATCAACTATTTTGTTTTTGTTTCTACAAACACACAATTCCACAATTTCTTGCATTTGATCTTTCATAAATATCATCATTGTTGAATTATACATGTGCACAAAGTCCATTAACCCAAGTTTTCCTTTCATGTTGGCCCAGAATGTAGAAAATGAATACGCTAAAACAGTGTTAAACGATGTTGAAAATCTAACAGAAGAAAAAATTGACGAGTTATTGAACAAGTTTATGGAAGATTTCAAAGAAGGATCCTTGGAGAAGGAAGGGTGGCGAACATATCTATCTGCCTACACCGTATCGAAAGCAGCTTTGAATGCATACACAAGATTGCTGGCCAAGAAGTACCCATATTTCTTGGTCAATTCAGTGTGCCCAGGCTATGTTAAAACTGACATAATTTGCAATACCGGCCTCTTCACTCCTTTTGAAGGTGCTCAACCTCTCGTGAGGTTGGCTTTATTGTCTCAAATTTATTGTCTCAAAATGGACCTTCAGGTCTATTCTTTTCTCGAAATGAAATGTCATATTTTTGAATGAAATTGTCCTTTTAAATTTGAGAATAAAATGGTTTTTATGTACGGTTAATGAAATGAATGTAAATACCACCCTCCAAAGTTGTTTAGAGGTAAAAAAACGCTCATTCAATCTAAGTGGTCCGATAATGTCTAAGTTTCGAGTATATATATGGAAATGTATGGAGATGTGTATTTCAGTTATATAAGTAAATGTATGGAAATGTGTATTACAGTTAATTCTAAGCTCATTTCTCTATTTCTTCTAAAAAAATAAAATAAATTGTTAAATAAATATTTTTAGAAAACAAGAATCCGCAAACCAGTGATTTTCCATTAGCAATTCTGCCTTTTGCTCGAATTTTTAAGATAAATGAAAATTACAGGCTCAAATTTCGAAATCGATAATAAAATAAATAAAATTATTTAATTTCTTTTTCTTATAGTAACACTCCATTATTATTATTCCCCTGGTTCGGACCTTTTGGATGTTTTTATGTTGTTAATGGGCCTTGTTTTAGTGATACGGGTTGAATCAGTGGGCTCGACCCGATCCAACAGATTACACCGAACCCACGTCCAACCAACCCAGCTAGTCACCCAATGGTTATGGATCGCACACAAATATCCACGAAGATATAAATTTCGAGCGGTGCTATTGTCACACTCCCTACTGTTCTATGCATGTCTCATTTTTTAAAACTTTGATTTAATTAAATAAAATTAAGTGTATTTATTAAATTTTTTGTTTATTTCCAAAACTATCCATTTTACTTATTTTTTAAACTTAATACATACCATATATGATCTATCTATCTCTTATCTTTGTATCCCTATACATCTCTCTCACCTACATTGATTGATTTATTTTTTTCTTCTTATTTATTTATTTTTTGTTTTTTTTCTTCTTATTTCATAATGGAAACGAAAAAATAAAAAATAACAGGGTACTTCAACACAACGACAGCTTGATATCATTGTAAAGAAAAAATAAATTTCAAACTTATTTCCAGAGAATGAATTGTTTCCAGATGCTTACTATCATTGTCAAACAATTCTTCAAGATGTTTGATATCGTTTTTAAACAATTCTTTCATATTCTTGATATCGTTCTTAAACTCTTTCATAATATTTTAGATGTATGTAAGAAGTAGATTTTAGGGTTTAAGAATTAATTTTTTTTTTTTGAAGAAACAAATTATTGAGTTTTTTTTTTTTTTTGGAAAAGGAATATGAAATTTTAATAGATTTACTTTGTAGAAGATTTCTTTCCTAAATTGTATGTCTCTTTAAGTAATTTTGATAAAGAAAAAAAAAGAATATTCTATAATTTAAAAAGTGGGGCATGAATAGATCAGTAGGGGGCGTGTGACAATGACACCACTCATAAATTTCAGATTGGACTCAAATCAGCTGTCCATAACCAATTAAATTGGGACATGTGTCTATGTCTAAATGTAGACACATGTCTAATTTAGTTGGTTAAACACAAATTAAGATATCATTTTTATATCTGATTTGAATCCTTCCGGATTCTCTTTTCAAGTTGCAGAAGAGAGAACTGTCATGGCCTTAGTTTTACCGCAACACTTGTTTGGCTAAGTTGATAACAAGTAACTCACTGCTCACACACACTTTTGTGGAGACTAGAAAAATAAAGAAGCATATACAAGATTGTTAGGCGTCAAAGCCTTCACAATAATGAGCTACATTTTTATAGTATAGGCTTCAATGCCTTCACAGTTCACAGTAAATTAGCTACTTTTTTTTTATAGAGAAGTCATTCCTCTGTGAATGACTAGGTTCTAATATACGGATCTAATTTTTGAAGATTTATTTCATAAATGCTCTTACTTACCCCAACTATCTATATAAACTGTATAATTACTGGGTTAATTCATAGTCATTGGATTTCTGTAAGGAATGAGAAATTAGGGATTTAATGTGAGTCCATGTTAATTAGTGTGTGTCTGGTATAGGTATCAATGTCCATGTGTCCATGTTAATTAGTGTGTATCTTAGTATAGTGAATCATCTCCCTGAGAGTCTATAATAATAAGTATGAGTCAGCTATAGGGAATATTTTCCCCAAAGAGTCCAGATTAGTCCAGAGTCCTGATTACATAGGTATTATATTCAATTTCCTTTATATACGAGTATGTAACAATCATTTCACTATCAAGAAATATTACATTCAGATAACTATCTTCAAATGTCGTTGCCGGGTCCAAAGAGAATGCTTAGATCATTATCTTCTCGGTTACAATTATTATTATTATTTTATATGCTTTTCAAGCAACAGTGATGATAACCAGCAGATTGCTGACTTTCCAGTGAAATAGAGATATTTTACCTGATATATTTGATTATTTGTGGAATGAAAGTGATCTATAGGCTATTTATATCCGCATATTGTAGTACTACGACTACAAGTGCAGAGCCAGATATTGATTTACAATTGTTTATAAAAATTAAAGATTTAAAAATTAAAATCCCTATTTACTTACTCAAACACCACGATCTAGATATTTAGCCGAGAAAGGCCTAGAAAGTGGTCCAGGCCAAAGCGCCAAACCAACTAATTAGGGATAAGGTTGGGCAGATATTTGATATCCATTCTTTATAAATGAGGTCTCCATGACTCCATGTAAACCAAACAAAACAGGGCCAAATTTATTATTCCAACAAGTGGCATTGCTGCTTTTTTTTTTTGGTTTCTCTGTACTAAAAAAAATGGAAGATGCACCCTCCACCTTTCTCCAATCAAAGAGGTATATTCTTCTTGTCTTGTTTCTATATTGTATGCTATTTTCTAGTATTTTATTTTATATTTTCATTATGTTTTATTTTTGGTTTTCATTTTGTATTTTTACATATCTACTCACTCTCCAGTCTCCACCTTCAACATAGATATGCAGTAGTTACAGGAGCAAACAAGGGAATTGGGTTTGAAATATGTAAGCAATTGGCTTCTAAAGGGGTTATGGTGGTACTAACTTCCAGAGATGAGAAGAGAGGCCTTGAAGCTGTTGAAAGGCTGAAAGAATCAGAGGGTCTCTCTGATTTTCTGATCTTTCATCAGCTTGATGTCACAGATCCTGCTAGCATTGCTTCTCTTGCACACTTCATCAAAACTCAGCTTGGAAAACTTGATATCTTGGTAATTATTATTGCCAACTCATTTCTTGCATTTCTTTTCATTCTTATTTAGCAATTAGCAATTTAGCTAATTCGGGTTTGGTCCCTGTCTGAGTTTTACCTGAACTTTTCCTTAACATAATTTGTTTGGTTGTAGCATTTCAGCCAAACTCTCATACCCTTAAAAAAAAAAGTCCCAGGTAAATCTGAAATCAGAGTTGGATCTGCTTCCATAATTAACGCAATAATTTAAGTGAACTATTATTTTTCATGTATTTGGATCCTCTACTTACCTCGTCTTTTTCCTTACCTTACTTAATCTCATGACACATAAACATTATCATGAATGTGTGGTTAATATTTGGTTGGTTTCCATAATCACTTTATTGATTACTAACCATATTATTTAAAAAGGCCAAGAAAAATATAAGATAAGGAGATGATCCAGATCCATTTTTCATATGATCTATCTATTGTATTGATGTATTTTGTCCTAGTATTGTCTGTCTACTGGCAGATATTTTGGTATGCATTAATGTTTATTGCCAAATATAAGGAGTTAAAGGACATAATTTCTATGTAGTGTATGACCACGAGGTTGCGGGTTCGAGTCCTCCCCCTTCCCCAAAAACTTTGTAATATTTCAAAAAAAAAAAAATTCTATCTAGTATATTAATTAAAGTTGTCCTTATTCACAACATCAGTTTGTAACAATTCACAAATGAACCTTGTGCTTATTATTTATCAGGAAATGATGAGCCTAGCTAGCTCCAAATTATTTTGTGTCTTCGTGACTAACTTGTGAATGTGAAGTAAATACATAGAAAACATGAATTTATGTGTACAGGTGAACAATGCAGCATACAGTGGAGTTGTGTACTCTGAAGCATTTGTAAGAAACCTTGAAGCTGATAATGATTGGGTATAAATTCTATACCTCAATGTTTATTTGTCGTTAACTAATCTTGTTGGGAACCTCTGTGGAAATTAAATGATCTATAAAGAAAGTTGATAGCATTATTTGACCTAGTGAAAATAAAATGCTTATGTTGTTTACTAGTTTATATTCAATTGAACATCCTTGTTTTGAGATCTTGAAGATTAGGCAACATACAGTAATTTAATTCGTCCACCTGAACAAGCATATATATATATATATATATATATATATATATATATATATATGATAAATTCTCATTTTCCTTTTGGTATGAACAGCTTATCAAAAGCATGGCAAAGGAATCCGAGGGAGAACATTTTGATTGGAATGAACTTTCAACTCAAAATTATGAGATGGCAGAAGAGTGTCTAAAGATAAATTATTACGGTGCCAAAAGAATGATTGAAGCACATATTTCTCTTCTCCAATTATCCGATTCTGCCAGGATCGTGAATGTTTCCGCCTCAGCAGGATTGTTGCAGGTAAAGACTACAAAACTTTCATTCCAAGAGAAAGTTTTATATACTTTTACAAATCATCATATTGTTGAGTTACATATGTGAATATATAAAGTCCTTTTACCCAAAATTTTCTTTCATGTTTTGCCCAGAATGTAGGAAATGAATATGCTAAAGCAGTGTTAACCGATGTTGAAAATATAACGGAAGAGAAAATTGACGAGTTATTGAACAAGTTTATGAAAGATTTCAAAGAAGGATCCTTGGAGAAGGAAGGTTGGCGAACATATCTATCTGCCTACACCGTCTCGAAAGCAACTTTGAATGCCTACACAAGATTGCTGGCCAACAAGTACCCTGATATCTTGATCAATTCAGTTTGTCCAGGCTATGTAAAAACCGACATAATTTGCAATACTGGCGTCTTCACTCGTTCTGAAGGTGCTCAACCTGTCGTGAGGTTGGCTTTATTGTCTCAAAATGGACCTTCAGGTCTATTCTTTTCTCGAAATGAAATATCATGTTTTTGAATGAAAATTGTCCTTTTTAATTTGAGAATAAAATGGTTTTTATGTATGGTTAATGATGGAAATGTGTATTCCACTTATTTCTAGTAGCAATTTAATAAATAAATATATTTAGAAAATTATTTTTCTTCTTTAAGTTTATCTAGCTCTGTTCGCTCTACTTCTAAAAAACAATTAGAATAAATTGATAAATAAATATTGAGGAATGCTAGGCTTCCTAAATTTTTTTCCAAATGGTGTTGGCATGTGATATATCAACATTACATCACTCAGTACATAATATCATGATTTACAAGATGTTGAAATGTTACGTGCCAACACCATTTGAGAAGAAATTTGGGAAGCCTAACATTATTCATAAATATTTTTTAAAAACAAGAATGCGCTATGTCGGTGATTTACTATTAGCAATTCCACCATTCCCTTGTATAAAATATAAATACAATAAATTAAATTTATAGGCTTGAAATTTGTAAATCCGTAATAAAATAAATAAATTAAAATAACACTTAATTATTTTTAACATTAAAACAAAACACTTATTAATTATTTTTTTTTTCCAAAAGTCCGGGCCTTTGGGATCTTCATATGTCTGTAATGGGCCTTGTTTGAATGAAATCGATTGAATCTGTGGGCTCGACCCTATCCAAGTCCAACAGATCACACCGAACCCAGGCCCAGTCACCACTCGCTATGGATTGGTCACAACTCACAAACATCCTCCACCATCAGAAATTCTTATGCTCCGAAAAGACGATTTGAGCTTCGAAAATAATCAAATCTCACAATCCAAACACAGACAATAATAAGAGAGTGTATAATTTCATTGCAAATTGCATTTGTTGGATTTTTTCATGAGAAGAAAATCAACGGATGCGATTCAAAACAGACAGCATTTCATTTGAGGTTGAATGAATGGTGCTAGAGACCGTGACTCGATTTCCACACAGCTTGACTAGATATTATTTTTGTTTGATCTCTCACTGTATTTTAATTTATAGTAAGCTATTTGATTTCAATTTTCTATAAGTTCTACTGTACCGTGTAATTTTTTTTTCCAAAGATAACTCCAAAATCCATCCTATTCAACTACTCGCATTGCTTCTTCTTTTTCAAACCCCATTTTCATTTCTTCACTCTAAAGTAGAAAAAAAAAAAACATGGAAGAAGCATCCACCTTTCTTGCAGCTAAAAGGTATAGTCTTGTTGTTTCTCGAATCACTCCTAAAACTATATAAACCGGTTTAATTTTGTGTTATGGTTGTAATTGCATACCCATTTAAGTTTCAAACATTTATATGGGTTTGCAATTACATTTAAGTTTCAAACATTTAAGTTTCTAACTTCCAGAGATGAGAAAAGAGGCCTTGAAGCTGTTGAAAAGCTGAAAAAATCAGAGGGTCTCTCTGATTATGTGATCTTTCATCAACTTGATATCATAGATCCTGCTAGCATTGCTTCTCTTGCACACTTCATCAAAACTCAGTTTGGAAAACTTGATATCTTGGTATGCTTGACAACCCATTTCTTGAATTCCACTTGTTAATTCTATGTTGGCTTATTGATTAGTATGTGAATTAACCCAATTTAAATGAAGGATTATTATACTTGAATTGTTTGTCTATTGCCAGATATAATGTATATATATCTTTGAATGTATTTGTGTATTTTGTCCTGGTTCACAGAATCAGTTTGTAACATAATAATTAGAAGTTTACAACTTCAATAGCTCTTAATGAGGTTCACTATTAGAGAATGATAAATTATAAATTATGTTCTTTTATCTTATTTGCACATGAACTTTGTGCTCACTTATCTAAAAACAATGAGCCTAGCTCCAAATCACTCTATGTCCTCATGGTTAACTTGTGAATGTGAAGTAAATAATGAGGAAAAAAAAAGGGTTTCTGTGCAGGTGAACAATGGAGCTACCAGTGGAGTTATAATGGACTCTGAAGCATTTGTGAGAGCGTTTGAAGCGGCTGGTGGTTGGGTAAATATTCTATACATTAATGTTTCTTTGCTGTTAAGTGGTTTTGAAGTTTTAGTTTAAACCATGCCAGTACATAAATGACCTTGTGAAATTAAATGCTCATGTTGTTTATTATCCTACTGTCAACATCTAGATCCTAAAGTTTGTTGACCTTAACATGCATTTATGATAAATTCTTGGCTACGGGATTTTGTGTATGATGACCTAGTTGTTGGTGGGATGGTGTGGTTGAGGTCACTTGTGGTGCACCTCTGAGAGACATTTCGAGCACTCAACAGAAGGAGAAACTTCAAACTCTTTTTATATCTCTCTATATTTTCTTACATCACTCCTCACTTTTACAATACAATCTTCATTCCTTTATATAAGGAAATGAGATGAGAAAAACACAAACAAAATAAATTCAAACAATGAAACAAAGTCAAAGATAAGCTTCAATTGTATGGTGGTGGTAGTTGGGGGTTGGCAGGAGGTGGCAGTTGGATGGTGGCAGCTGAAAGTTAAGCTTTGTTGGCTTATAGAATGGAGGTGGTCAAGTTTAATTTTCAACATCCCCCCTTAAACCTGATTTTCCATTTTTTTTGTCATACCAAGCATTATCTTTAGCCTTGAAAACACATCATGTTTGAGAGGCTTGGTGAAAATATCAGCAGCTTGATCATATGTCCTGCAAGAGACTAGTTCCACCTCTTTATCCTTCACATGCTTTCTGATGAAATGATACCTCGTATCAATATGTTTGCTTCGTTCATAGAATACTGGATTCTTTGCTAGCGCAATCGCTGACCGATTGTCGATGTAGACCTCTGTGGGATTTACTTGTGGAAATCCCAGGTACTGTAACACATTCCTGATCCAGATACCATGACAAACAGCTGAGCAGGCAGCAACGTACTCAGCTTCACATGATGACAATGTCACAATGGTTTGCTTTTTGGATGACCATGTGAACGCTGTATCTCCCATAAAAAACGTAAAACCTGTCGTGCTTTTACGTTCATTCAGATCTCTTCCCCAATCACTATCTGAATAGCCAATCAACCTGCAATCTTCACTTTTGGTATACAGTATACCATCATCAACAGTACCTTTTATGTACCGGAGTATCCTCTTTGCTGCATTCAGGTGAGACTGGTCAGGAGTCTCTATGTATCTGCTGACTAGTCCAACTCCATAGAGTATATCTGGCCTAGTACACGTCAAGTATCTCAGGCTTCCAACCAAGCTCTTAAAATAGGTTGGATTAATATCTCCTCTTTCATTCTTTCTTAACTCTATTCCTGTTTCTATTGGAGTTGTGACATGATTGCATTTTTCCATACCAAATCTTTTCAGAATTTCTTTTGCATAGATACTCTGAGAGATGAAGATACCTTTTTTGCTTTGCGTAACTTCAATGCCGAGAAAATGAGCCATTAGACTAATGTCAGTCATCTCAAATTCTTTCACTATTCTCCGCTTGAAATCTTCAAACATGGCTGGATTGTTACCGGTGAAGATCAAGTCATCAACATATAGACATGCATATAACAAGCTTCCGTCAGTCTCTTTTTTCATGTATAGTGTATGCTCATACGGACATTTCTCAAATCCGCTCTCTTGGAAGTAATCATCAATCCTCATGTTCCATGCGCGAGGTGCTTACTTCAAACCATATATTGCTTTCTTCAGCTTGCACACTTTATCTTCTCAGCCTTTCTTCACATATCCAGGTGGTTGTTCCACATAGATTTCTTCTTCAAGAAAGCCATTCAGGAATGCTGACTTTACGTCAAGTTGGTAAATTTTCCAACTTTTCTGGCTGCCAATGATATCAGCAATCTGATGGTTTCTAGTCTGGCAACTGGGGCAAAGACTTCTCCGTAATCAACTCCTTCCTTTTGCTTATAGCCTTTTGCTACAAGTCTTGCCTTGTATCTCTGGACTTCTCCTTTCGCATCTCTTTTGGTCTTGTAGACTCATTTCACGCCGATAGTTTTTCAGCCTTTTGGGAGAGTAGTCAACTCTCATGTCTTGTTCTTTTCAATGGATCGAATCTCCTCATCCATTGCACTTCTCCAATTTTCCTTTTGGTTAGCCTCTTCAAAGCTAACTGGATCACTTGTCATCAGCAGACAATACAGAGTAATATCTTCTTCCACCTGTTCTGTATTTTCATACAGATCTTCTAGGCTATGTGTTGCTCTAGGCCTCATATCTGAAAAGTCACGATCAATTGGTAATTAAGCATCATACCTTTGTGGTGAAGGGAAACCACATTGAGGAGTCTGTTGATCTCTGGGTATTTGTGGCTCTCTAGCCACTTCTCTTGTCTCTTCTACATGTATCAACTCTGCACTTCTGGAAGCTTTGGCCTGATCCCAATACCAGGATTCATTTTCTTCAAAAATGACATCTCTATTGAAGATCACTTTCTTGGTGACAGGGTTGTATAGCCGGTAACCCATTGTTCTGTCACCATATCCAACAAGGATACACTTTTCACCTTTATCTTCAAGCTTGGTTCTTCTCGCTTCTGAGACCTTGATGTAGTCAATGAAGCCAAAAACTCTGAGGTGACTCACACTTGGTTTGTAAGTGCTTCATGCTTCTTGCAGTGTCTTTGTATCTAGACTCTTTGTAGGACATCTGTTTAGTAGATATACCGCACACAAAACTGCTTCAGCCCAAAAGCTTTTGGGCATGTTTTTATCCTTTAACATACTTCTGACCATGTTAAGAATTGTTCGATTCTTCCTTTCAGCCACACCATTTAACTGAGGAGTATAAGCTGGGGTAAACTGATGTCTGATTCCTTGTTGCTTAAGGAATTCCTGGAAAGCAAGGAATTCCTGGAAAGCACATGCAGTGTATTCTCCACCTTGATCTGATCTCAGTGTTTTGATGTAAAAGCCACTTTGCTTCTCCACAAGAGTTTTGAACTCTTTAAAGTGATCAAAGACTTCAGACTTCTTTCTTAGGAAATAGACCTAAGTCTTCCTGCTGTAGTCATCAATGAAGGTAAGGAAGTATCGATTCTGTTCATTTGATATTGGGGTCAATGGACCACACACATCTGTGTGAACGAGTTCAAGTGGCATGGTTGCTTTCCAATTTGCCTCCTTTCCGAAGCTATTTTTGTGCTGTTTACTGAGAACACAGCTTTCACACATCTCATTTGGGTGATGGATATTTGGCAATCCTTTCACCATCTTCTTACTTCTTAATTGCTTTAAACTTTCAAAGTTGAGATGTCCATACCTTAGATGCCACAACCAATCTTTGTCATTGATGATGGCTATCAAACACCTTGGCGTATCATGATGAATTGCGAGAGGAAACATTCTGTTATTCGTTATCTGGATTCGAGTAACCAGCTTTCCTCGAGCATCTGTGATGGTGAGTTGCATATTTTGAAGGCTAATATGATAACCTTTCTCCAGGAGTTGTCCGAGACGTAGAATGTTTGTCCTCATGTCTGGAACATAATAGACATTGGAGATGAATGCATGATCACCATTCTTCTGCTTGATCATGACATCTCCTCTTCCTTGGACAGGGATTTTTGAGAGGTCGCCAAATGAGATTTCTCCACGAACTTTCTCATCAAGTTCTGTGAATAAGTCTTTTCTGCCAGTCATATGATTGCTGGCTCCAGAATCAAGAAACCAAACATTTTGGTTTTGATATGTTGAGTTGTGTGCCATCAACATCAACGATTCTCCTTCAACTTGCTCTTTCTCTACAAAATTAGAATTTTCATTTACCTCATTTGGATTACCTCTGCACTCGTTGCTATAGTGGCCATATTTGTGGCAGTTATAGCATTAAACATTTCTTTTGTCAATGTTTGGACGGTTGTTGTAGCCGTCTCTTCTTCCACGTCCTCTTCCTCGTGGGACATAATTCTGTTGTCCACGTCCTCCTCTATTTGTGTCTCTTCCTCCTTTGCCTCTACCTCTGGTTTCGGTATTTCCAGAACCTCTTCCACGAGATCCTCTACCTCATTCTTTTCCTTGTTGTGAGGTTCCCCCTTGCTCGTATCTTTTTTCATTGAGGGAGAACTTTGACTGGAGAGCTTGCTCCAATATTTTGTCGTTACTTCTTCTTGTGACTTTCTGCTCATAGGCTTGCAATGAACCCACTAGTTCTTCAACAGACATCGTTCCAGATCTCTTGTTTCTTCTAGTGCCACAACTATAAAATCAAACTTTGGATCCAATGATCTCAAAATTTTCTCCGAAATTCTCATGTCGATGAGAGTTTCTCCATTTCTTCTTAGCTGATTCGCAACGACCATAACTCGTGTATAGAACTCAGCAATGGATTCATTAGATTTCATCTATAGGGATTCAAACTCACCTCGTAGAGTTTGAAGACAGATTCTTTTCATTTTGTCAACACCTATGTAGGTCTTATGAAGAGTGTCCCATATTTCTTTCGACGACTTAGAGGATGCTATGATCTCGAACGTGGCCTCGTCTAGTCCTTGATAAATTATGGACTTTGCTTTACAATCTCTCTTTCGATCGGCTTTGAGAGTTGTTGTCTGAGCATCTGTAAATTCTCCTTCAGCTTCTTTGGATACAGGTTCTGTATATCCATCTTCCACAATATCCATGACATCTTGAGAACCTAGTAGAGCTCTCATTTGTATACACCAATAATCATAGTTTTCTTTGGTGAGATTCGGGATGACAATATTCGCGTTTCCGTTGGCCATCGAGACTTGAAATGCTTAGAACACTATTTTGGAGTCTGAATTTACACAAACCGAGTGCACGGTTGCGTCCGGAATGGTCCAAAACGTTGGAAACCAGTCTGCGTTTGTCGAAAAACGAGTTCAGAAGCGTCCGAAACGAGCGGTCAAATTTTTGGTAAAAAGTCAACCAAAAGATAACGGAATATTCTTTTTCTGGACGGAATATTCCAACCTTGTAATGCCGTTAGTGACGTCAGCATGAGTCAGCGGATCGGTATCCGGGTCGGGTCATGGGTCGGTCAGATCGCGGGTCGGGTCAAGCGAACCGGGTCAGATCATATTGTAATAAACGAAATGAAGGAAAAAAATTGCAATTGAGTGGTGTTGGATGTGTGTTTGTGAGATTTTTTTTTGTTTTTTTTAAAGAGAGAATATTTATGGGTTTAGTTAAGTTTGGAAGATAATTAAAAAGGACAATTTAGGAAATAAATTAAATAAATTTTTAAATTTTAAAAATTGGATCCCATCAATAGGGTGTTGACACGTGATCTTTTTTCTTTTTCTTTTTATATTTATTTTTTTAAATTCTTTAAAGATACGTGTCAACACTCTATTAATAAGATCAGTATCTTGAATGCCGATCGATCGGCACCGATCATTAATGCATTATCCTTATTAGATTGTCTATAGCACCACGCCACCACTCAAAACAAAAGTATAGTCAGCAGATTGTTCAGATAATTATCTTTAAATGTCGTTGCCGGGTCCAAAGAGAATGCTTAGATCATTATCTTCTCGGTTACAATTATTATTATTATTTTATATGCTTTTCAAGCAACAGTGATGATAACCAGCAGATTGCTGACTTTCCAGTGAAATAGAGATATTTTACCTGATATATTTGATTATTTGTGGAATGAAAGTGATCTATAGGCTATTTATATCCGCATATTGTAGTACTACGACTACAAGTGCAGAGCCAGATATTTGATTTCCATTCTTTATAAAAGAGAAGCTCCATGCAGATCGAAGAAGGAAAACGCCAAATTTATTCAAAAAGTGGTATTGCTGCTATTTTTTGGTGGTTTTTGAACTAAAAAAAAATGGAACATGCATCCTCCACCTTTCTCCAAGCAAAGAGGTATGTTCTCAGGGGCGGACCCACATAGAGACCAGGTAGGGCACGTGCCCCACCTCAAATTTTTTTTAAAAAATCATTTTATGTTTTTATATATATATATATATATATATATATATATCACAAATAACACTCCATGACATATGTTATTACACAGCACTGTTGGTTTATTGTCTTCATTTCATTAGTTTTAGTCACTGGTTCAATTCTTACCACAAGCAAAACAAATACCTTTTAATATCTATTTTTATTTTACACTCGTTTCCAATTCCTTTATCAAATTTCCATTTTCTTCTACAATAAAATAATCCATTTTCTTTTTCCCCTCATTATTAAATTCTTAACTACCCTTAATTTGTGGTTCCTTAATTCAATTTTATTATATAGTAAATTATCTTATCTATAATTATTTTGAAATTTTCTTATTTATAATATTTTTAGTTTGACATACCTAACATATCCAATCAATAAACCCTAAAATCTTAAATTTAAATTTATTATATTAAAATAGTCTATCTATTATTATGATTCATTTTATTTTATCCTTTATATTTTTCTTTATTTTATTATTCTAATTTATTTAGAATCAATAATTAGAAAAATTAAAAATTAAAAAATATTTCTAATAATATTTATTAATCAATTATTTATGTATAAATTTAAAGTGAATTCATTATAAATACAAAATAAATTTTTTTATTATAAAACTATATTCTAATTTTTTACTAATAAATACTATAATTTTTTATTGTTCATGTTGTTTTTCTTGTTATTTTTTATTTTTTTAATATTTCGTTTCTTGTTTTTAGTTCTTTTAAATGTAAGATTATTTAATTCATTTCGAGTAAGTATTATATTTTTTTTATTATTAAAAATTCATTATACCATCATTTTTTATATTAAAAAACACATTTTATTATGATTTTAAATTTTCATTAATTTTTTTTAAATCATTATTTTTTGTTCAAGTGCCCCACCTCGTTAAAATTTCTGGGTCCGCCACTGTATGTACTTCTTTTCTTGTTTCTTGTTTCTGTGCTACTTTCTAGTCTTTGATTGTATTTTTTCATTATGTTTTATTTTTAGTTTTTATTTTGCATTTCTACTCACACCCCACCTTCATCTTATAAGGTATGCAGTAGTTACAGGAGCAAACAAGGGAATTGGGTTTGAAATATGTAAACAGTTGGCTTCTAAAGAGATTGTGGTGGTGCTAACTGCCAGAGATGAGAAGAGAGGCCTTGAAGCTGTTGAAAAGCTGAAAGAATCAGGTCTCTCTGATTATGTGATTTTTCATCAACTAGATGTCAAAGATCCTGCTAGCATTGCTTCTCTTGCAGACTTCATCAAGACTCAGTTTGGAAAACTTGATATCTTGGTATGATTGCCAACTCATTTCTTCAATTCCACTTATTAATTCTGCGGCGGCTTCTTGACTATTAGCATGTGAATTAACCCAATTTGAATGTAGGACTATTATTTTGAATTGTCTGTCTATTGCCAGATATAATGTATATATCTTTGTATGTATTAGTGTATTTTGTCCTGCTTCACAGAATCTGTTTGGAAAACCATTTCTTGCATCTCACTTCATTCCGTGACTTACTGATTAGCATGCAAATTTAGATTCAGTCTTGGTCTGAGTTTTATCCGGAATTTTCCTAATCTAATAACATTTATTTTCTGTCATAACATTTCATCCGAACTGTCATACCCTTTTAAAAAAGCTTAGGTAAATCTCAAATCAGGACTGGTTCTGCTTCAATAACGCAATTTATATCAAAGACGGTTATTTTTCATATTGTCTGTCTATTGCTAGATATAACATATGTATTAATGTCTTAAATACTTGTAAAAAAACTTGGATTTATGTACAGGTGAACAATGCAGGATATCTTGGAGCTATATTGTACTCTGATGCATTTGTACGAGCCTTTGAAGCTACTGGAAATTGGGTATATAATCTATACATCAATGTTTATTTGTTTTTAACTGATTTTGTAGTTTTATTTTGAAGCATGTTGGGAAACTTTGTGGAAATGATCTATATAGAAAGTTGAAAAGGTTTTATACAACTGCATATACATGTTGACAACATTATTTGACCTTGTGTAAATAAAATGCTAATGTTGTTCAATATATTCACTTGAACTTCTAGTTAGTTGCTATAAGACCTTGAAGATTAGGCTAAGTAGAACTTTCTTCCTCAACATAGATTAATTTAGTTTGTCCACCTTAACAAGAATATATGATCAATTCTTGTTATATTTTTGGTATGGGGATTTTGAGTATAACAAATTGTCCAATGTTTGACAATGCAGCCAGGGCTACATTGTTTCGATTGGAATGAACTTGCAACTCAAAATTTTGAGATGACAGAAGAGTGCCTGAACATAAATTATTATGGTGCCAAAAGAATGATTGAAGCACATATTTCCCTTCTCCAATTATCCGATTCACCAAGGGTTGTGAATGTTTCCTCTTTGTCTGGATTATTAAAGGTAAAGACGACAAAACTTTCCTTCCAAAAGATTTTTTTTTATATAGTTTTTACATCAAGAAAAATTTGGGGACTTAAATAGGATATTAGGATTATTAGAAATCTTTGTGAACATGCTATAATCATGATTATATTATGCATAGTTTGATTTAAATGGTCAGCTTATATCCTAGAAACAACATATGAAATAGAAGATCATCAACTATTTCGTTTTTGTTTCTACAAACACACAATTCCACAATTTCTTGCATTTGATCTTTCATAAATATTATCATTGTTGAATTATATGTGCACAAAGTCCATTAACCCAAGTTTTCCTTTCATGTTGGCCCAGAATATAGAAAATGAATATGCTAAAACAGTGTTAAACGATGTTGAAAATCTAACAGAAGAAAAAATTTACGAGTTATTGAACAAGTTTATGGAAGATTTCAAAGAAGGATCCTTGGAGAAGGAAGGGTGGCGAACATATCTATCTGCCTACACCGTATCGAAAGCAGCTTTGAATGCATACACAAGATTGCTGGCCAAGAAGTACCCAGATTTCTTGGTCAATTCAGTGTGCCCAGGCTATGTTAAAACTGACATAATTTGCAATACTGGCCTCTTCACTCCTTCTGAAGGTGCTCAACCTGTCGTGAGGTTGGCTTTATTGTCTCAAAATGGACCTTCTGGTCTATTCTTTTCTCGAAATGAAATATCATGTTTTTAAATGAAAATTGTCCTTTTTAATTTCAGAATAAAATGGTTTTTATGTATGGTTAATGAAATGTATGTAAATACCACCCTCCAACGTTGTTTAAAGGTAAAATAACGCTCATTCAATCTAAGTGGTCTGATAATGTCTAAGTTTCGAGTATACATATGGAAATGTATGGAGATGTGTATTTCAGTTATATAAGTAAATGTATGGAAATGTGTATTTCAGTTAATTCTAAGCTCATTTCTCTATTTCTTCTAAAAAAATAAAATAAATTGTTAAATAAATATTTTTAGAAAACAAGAATCCGCAAACCAGTGATTTTCCATTAGCAATTCTGCCTTTTGCTCGAATTTTTAAGATAAATGAAAATTACAGGCTCAAATTTCGAAATCGATAATAAAATAAATAAAATTATTTAATTTCTTTTTCTTATAGTAACACTCCATTATTATTATTCCCCTGGTTCGGACCTTTTGGATGTTTTTATGTTGTTAATGGGCGTTGTTTTAGTGATACGGGTTGAATCAGTGGGCCCGACCCGATCCAACAGATTACACCGAACCCACGTCCAACCAACCCAGCTAGTCATCCAATCGTTATGGATTGCACACAAATATCCAAGAAGATATAAATTTCAGATTGGACTCAAATCAGCTGTCCATAACCAATTAAATTGAGACATGTGTCTACGTCTAAATGTATATACATGTCCAATTTAATTGGTTAAATACAAGTTAAGACATCATTTTTATATCTGATTTCAATCCTTCCAGATTCTCTTTTCAAGTTGTAGAAGAGAGAACTGTCATGGCCTTAGTTATACCGCAACACTTGTTTGGCTAAGTTGTTAATAAGTAACTCACTGCTCACACACACTTTTGTGGAGACTAGAAAAATAAAGAAGCATATACAAGAATGTTAGGCTTCAAAGCCTTTACAATTATGAGCTACATTTTTTATAGACTAGGCTTCAATGCCTTCACAGTTCACAGTAAATTAGCTATATATATATATATATATATATATATTTTAGGAAGTCATTCCTATGTGAATGACTAGGTTCTCATAAACGGATCTGATCGCCGAAGATTTATTATTTACCCTAACTATCTATATAAACAGTATAATTACCAGGTTAATTCATAGTCATTGGATTTCATACCAATTGTTTATAAAAATTAAAGATTTAAAAATTAAAATCCCCATTTACTTACTCAACCACCACGATCTAGATATTTAGCCGAGAAAGTTTTTAGAATTTAAGCCTAGAAAGTGGTCCAGGCCAAACCGCCAAACCAACCAATTAGGCATAAGGTTGGGCAGATATTTGATATCCATTCTTTATAAATGAGGTCTCCATGACTCCATGTAAACCAAACAAAACAGGGCCAAATTTATTATTCCAACAAGTGGCATTGCTGCTTTTTTTTTTTTTGTTCTGTACTAAAAAAATGGAAGATGCACCCTCCACCTTTCTCCAATCAAAGAGGTATATTCTTCTTTTCTTGTTTCTATATTGTATGCTATTTTCTAGTATTTTATTTTATATTTTCATTATGTTTTATTTTTGGTTTTCATTTTGTATTTTTGCATATCTACTCACTCTCCAGTCTCCACCTTCAACATAGATATGCAGTAGTTACAGGAGCAAACAAGGGAATTGGGTTTGAAATATGTAAGCAATTGGCTTCTAAAGGGGTTATGGTGGTACTAACTTCCAGAGATGAGAAGAGAGGCCTTGAAGCTATTGAAAAGCTGAAAGAATCAGAGGGTCTCTCTGATTTTCTGATCTTTCATCAGCTTGATGTCGCAGATCCTGCTAGCATTGCTTCTCTTGCACACTTCATCAAAACTCAGTTTGGAAAACTTGATATCTTGGTAATTATTATTGCCAACTCATTTCTTGCATTTCACTTCATTCTTATTTAGCAATTAGCAATTTAGCGTGCTAATTCAGATTTGGTCCCTGTCTGAGTTTTACCTGAACTTTTCCTACTTAACATAATTTGTTTGGTTGTAGCATTTCAGAGTTGGATCTGCTTCCATAATTAATGCAATAATTTAAGTGAAGGACTATTATTTTTCATGGATTTGGATCTCTCCTTACCTTATCTTTTTCCTTACCTTACCTAATCTCATACCACATAAACATTGTCATGAATGTGTGGTTAAGGTTTGGTTGGTTTCCATAATCACTTTATCGACAACTAATCACATTCTTTAAAAAGGTCAGGAAAAAGATAAGGTAAGGAGATGATCCAGATCCATTTTTCATATGGTCTATCTATTGTATTAATGTATTTTGTCCTAGTATTGTCTGTCTCTTGGCAGATATTTTGGTATGCATTTATGTTTGGCATTAATTGCCAAACATAAGGACTTAAGGACATAATTTCTATGTTGTGTATAACGAGATAAGGTTGGTTCGATCGTAAACCCCTTACATCCACATCATGAGGTTGCGGGTTCGAGTCCTCCCTCTTTCCTAAAAAGTTTGTAATACTTGATAAAAAATAAAAAATTGTATGTAGTGTTTTAATTAATTTTGTCCTTATTCACAACATCAGTTTGTAACTATTCACAAATGAACCTTGTGCTTATTATTTATCAGGAAATGATGAGCCTAGCTAGCTCGAAATTATTGTGTCTTCATGACTAACTTGTGAATGTGAAGTAAATACATAGAAAACATGAATTTATGTGTACAGGTGAACAATGCAGCATATAGTGGAGTTGTATTCTCTGATGCATTTGTAAGAACCTTTGAAGCTGCTAATGATTGGGTATAAATTCTATACCTCAATGTTTATTTGTTGTTAACTGATCTTGTTGGGAACCTGTGTGGAAATTAAATGATCTATAAAGAAAGTTGATAGCATTATTTGACCTTGTGAAAATAAAATGCTTATGTTGTTTACTAGTTTATATTCAATTGAACATCCTTGTTTTGAGATCTTGAAGATTAGGCAACATACAGTAATTTAATTCGTCCACCTTAACAAGCATATATATATATATGATAAATTCTCATTTTCCTTTTGGTATGAACAGCTTATCAAAAGCATGACAACGCAATCTGAGGGAGAACATTTTGATTGGAATGAACTTACAACTCAAAATTATGAGATGGCAGAAGAGTGTCTAAAGATAAATTATTACGGTGCCAAAAAAATGATTGAAGCACATATTTCTCTTCTCCAATTATCCGATTCTGCTAGGATCGTGAATGTTTCCTCCTCAGCAGGATTGTTGCAGGTAAAGACTACAAAAAACTTTCATTCCAAGAGAAAGTTTTGTATACTTTTACAAATCATCGTATAGTTACATATGTGCATATATAAAGTCCTTTTACCCAAAATTTTCTTTCATGTTTTGCCCAGAATGTAGAAAATGAATATGCTAAAGCAGTGTTAACCGATGTTGAAAATCTAACGGAAGAGAAAATTGACGAGTTATTGAACAAGTTTATGAAAGATTTCAAAGAAGGATCCTTGGAGAAGGAAGGCTGGCGAACATATCTATCTGCCTACACCGTCTCGAAAGCAACTTTGAATGCCTACACAAGATTGCTGGCCAACAAGTACCCTGATATCTTGATCAATTCAGTTTGTCCAGGCCATGTAAAAACCGACATAATTTGCAATACTGGCGTCTTCACTCCTTCTGAAGGTGCTCAACCTGTCGTGAGGTTGGCTTTATTGTTTCAAAATGGACCTTCCGGTCTATTCTTTTCTCGAAATGAAATGTCATGTTTTTGAATGAAAATTGTCCTTTTTAATTTGAGAATAAAATGGTTTTTATGTATGGTTAATGATGGAAATGTGTATTCCACTTATTTCTAGTAGCAATTAAATAAATAAATATATTTAGAAAATTATTTTTCTTCTTTAAGTTTATCTAGCTCTGTTCGCTCTACTTCTAAAAAAAATTAGAATAAATTGATAAATAAATATTGAGGAAGGTTAGGCTTTTTAAATTTTTTTCCAAATGGTATTGGCATGTGACATGTCAACATTACATCACTCACCACATAATATCATGATTTACAAGATGTTGAAATGTTACGTGCCAACACCATTTGGGAAGCCTAGCATTATTCATAAATATTTTCGAAAAACAAGAATGCGCTAGGTGAGTGATTTACTATTAGCAATTCTACCATTCCCTTGTATAAAATATAAATACAATAAATTAAATTTATAGGCTTGAAATTTGTAATTCCGTAATAAAATAAATAAATTAAAATAACACTTAATTATTTTTAACATTAAAACAAAACACTTATTAATTATTATTTTTCCAAAAGTCCGGGCCTTTTGGATCTTCATATGTCTGTAATGGGCTTTATTTGAGTGAAATCGATTGAATTGGTGGGTTTAATCCTATCCAAGTCCAACAGATCACACAGAACCCAGGCCCAGTCACCACTCGCTATGGATTGGTCACAACTCACAAAAATTCTTATGCTCCAAAAAGACGATTTGAGCTTCAACAATAATCAAATCTCACGACCCAAACACAGACAATAATAAAAGAGTGTATAATAATTTCATTGCATTTGTTGGATTTTTTCATGAGAAGAAAATCAGCGGCTGCGATTCAAAACAGAACACATTTCATTTGAGGTTGCATGAATGATGCTAGAGACCGTGACTCGATTTCCACACAGTTGACTAGATATTATTTTTGTTTGATCTCTCACTGTATTCTAATTTATAGTAAGCTATTTGATTTCAATTCTCTATAAGTTTTTCAAATATTGAGGCCCAACGGAAAAGACAGACCCAATCTGATGAGATAAGTTTTGACTAAGTCTAAGATTGGACTAAGTCAGCGCTTCAACAACTACTCCAACTTTCCAAGATTTTCGAGATATTGAAGAATATCTCGCCTCCATGATCTCAAACCGAGATTTTAGGGATCACAAAAAACAGACCTTCAGTTGAATGACTCTCTAGCTATAAATAGGAGGGCCCCCTCCACTCATAAGGGGGCTGGAGACTCTCCCACTCACGAAGAAAATAAGTTTGAGAGGAGCACTCTCACACACTGATAAACAATTAATGTGGGACCTCAATTCTCACATATCAACTCAACATGCTCTCAATTCATTCTCAATTGCTTCTTAAGCAATATTTCTCCGCTCTTGAGTTCTAGTGCTACACTTCAATTATCCTCATTCGACCAATTACGCCATCTATGCATATTAAATTCATTCAACAACGATCTTGCGTTGTCTACCCTACGCTCAGCCCAAACGAACATAAGGCTCTCCGAACGACACCGCTCAAGACTCGATCAGTTTATTTACGGTTTGCTTTAGATTTTATTTAGTTTCATTATTAATTTGAAATTACCTCTTTTATTGACAAATTGTCTAACTCGAGCATCGGAGAGTCCCCAACGGGACACCCCCCCCCCCCCCCCCCCCCTCTCGCTTCGTTCTACCTTCGTATTTTTTACAGGAATATCGCTACACACGATCTACCAATTTTGCTCTACCATTGTCAGTGCCCACCGACTTACAAAAATTCAACTGGAGATTTTTGGGCTCTTCAATTAGCACCGATCATTAATGCATTATCTTTATTAGATTTTCTATAGCACCGCTCAACACAAAAGTATAGTCAGCAGATTGTTTAGATAATTATCTTCAAATGTCGTTGCCGGGTCCAAAGATAATGCTTAGATAATTATCTTCTCGGTTACAATTATTATTATTTTTTATATGCTTTTCAAGCAACAGTGATGATAACCAGCAGATTGCTGACTTTCCAGTGAAATAGAGATATTTTACCTGATATATTTGATTATTTGTGGAATGAAAGTGATCTATAGGCTATTTATATCCGCATATTGTAGTACTACGACTACAAGTGTAGAGCCAGATATTTGATTTCCATTCTTTATAAATGAGAAGCTCCATGCAAATCTAAAAAGGAAAACGCCAAATTTATTCAAAAAGTGGTATTGCTGCTATTTTTGGTGGTTTTTGAACTAAAAAAAAATGGAACATGCATCCTCCACCTTTCCCCAAGCAAAGAGGTATGTTCTTCTTTTCTTGTTTCTTGTTTCTGTGCTACTTTCTAGTCTTTGATTGTATTTTTTCATTATGTTTTATTTTTAGTTTTTATTTTGCATTTCTACTCACACCCCACCTTCATCTTATAAGGTATGCAGTAGTTACAGGAGCAAACAAGGGAATTGGGTTTGAAATATGTAAACATATTGTGGTGGTGCTAACTGCCAGAGATGAGAAGAGAGGCCTTGAAGCTGTTGAAAAGCTGAAAGAATCAGGTCTCTCTGATTATGTGATCTTTCATCAACTAGATGTCAAAGATCCAGCTAGCATTGCTTCTCTTGCAGACTTCATCAAGACTCAGTTTGGAAAACTTGATATCTTGGTATGATTGCCAACCCATTTCTGTCTATTGCTTCTCTTTCTGAATTAACCCAATTTAAATGTAGGACTATTATTTTGAATTGTCTGTCTATTGCCGGATATAATGTATATATCTTTGTATGTATTAGTGTATTTTGTCCTGCTTCACAGAATCTGTTTGGCAAACCATTTCTTGCATCTCACTTCATTCCGTGACTTATTGATTAGCATGCCAATTTAGATTCAGTCTTGGTCTGAGTTTTATCCGAACTTTTCGTAATCTAATAACACCTATTATCTGTCGTAACATTTCATCCAAACTCTCATATATACCCTTTAAAAAAGGCTCAGGTAGATCTCAAATCAGGACTGGTTCTGCTTCAATAACGCAATTTATATCAAGGACTGTTATTTTTCATATTGTCTGTCTATTGCTAGATATAACATATGTATTAATGTCTTAAATACTTGTGAAAAAACTTGGATTTATGTACAGGTGAACAATGCAGGATATCTTGGAGCTATATTGTACTCTGATGCATTTGTAAGAGCCTTTGAAGCTGCTGGAAATTGGGTATATAATCTATACATCAATGTTTATTTGTTTTTAACTGATTTTGTAGTTTTATTTTGAAGCATGTTGGGAAATGTGTGGAAATGATCTATAAAGAAAGTTGAAAAGGTTTTATACAACTGCATATACATGTTGATAACATTATTTGACCTTGTGTAAATAAAATGCTAATGTTGTTTAATATTCACTTGAACTTCTAGTTAGTTGCTATAAGACCTTGAAGATTAGGCTAAGTAGAACTTTCTTCCTCAACATAGATTAATTTAGTTTGTCCACCTTAACAAGAATATATGATCAATTCTTGTTTTCTTTTTGGTATGGGGATTTTGAGTATAACAAATTGTCCAATGTTTGACAATGCAGCCAGGGCTACATTGTTTCGATTGGAATGAACTTGCAACTCAAAATTATGAGATGGCAGAAGAGTGTCTAAAGATAAATTATTACGGTGCCAAAAGAATGATTGAAGCACATATTTCTCTTCTCCAATTATCCGATTCTGTTAGGATCGTGAATGTTTCCTCTTCAGCAGGATTGTTGCAGGTAAAGACTACAAAAAACTTTCATTCCAAGAGAAAGTTTTGTATACTTTTACAAATCATCATATTGTTGAGTTACATATGTGCATATATAAAGTCCTTTTACCCAAAATTTTCTTTCATGTTTTTCCCAGAATGTAGAAAATGAATATGCTAAAGCAGTGTTAACCGATGTTGAAAATCTAACGGAAGAGAAAATTGACGAGTTATTGAACAAGTTTATGAAAGATTTCAAAGAAGGATCCTTGGAGAAGGAAGGCTGGCGAACATATCTATCTGCCTACACCGTCTCGAAAGCAACTTTGAATGCCTACACAAGATTGCTGGCCAACAAGTACCCTGATATCTTGATCAATTCAGTTTGTCCAGGCCATGTAAAAACCGACATAATTTGCAATACTGGCATCTTCACTCCTTCTGAAGGTGCTCAACCTGTCGTGAGGTTGGCTTTATTGTTTCAAAATGGACCTTCCGGTCTATTCTTTTCTCGAAATGAAATGTCATGTTTTTGAATGAAAATTGTCCTTTTTAATTTGAGAATAAATTGGTTTTTATGTATGGTTAATGATGGAAATGTGTATTCCACTTATTTCTAGTAGCAATTTAATAAATAAATATATTTAGAAAATTATTTTTCTTCTCTAAGTTTATCTAGCTCTGTTCGCTCTACTTCTAAAAAAAATTAGAATAAATTGATAAATAAATATTGAGGAAGGTTAGGCTTTTTAAATTTTTTTCCAAATGGTATTGGCATGTGACATGTCAACATTACATCACTCACCACATAATATCATGATTTACAAGATATTGAAATGTTACGTGTCAACACCATTTGGGAAGCCTAGCATTATTCATAAATATTTTTGAAAAACAAGAATGCACTAGGTGAGTGATTTACTATTAGCAATTCTACCATTCCCTTGTATAAAATATAAATACAATAGATTAAATTTATAGGCTTGAAATTTGTAATTCCGTAATAAAATAAATAAATTAAAATAACACTTAATTATTTTTAACATTAAAACAAAACTCTTATTAATTATTTTTGTTTCCAAAAGTCCGGGCCTTTTGGATCTTCATATGTCTGTAATGGGCTTTGTTTGAGTGAAATCGATTGAATTGGTGGGCTCGATCCTATCCAAGTCCAACAGATCATACAGAACCCAGGCCCAGTCACCACTCGCTATGGATTGGTCACAACTCACAAAAATTCTTATGCTCCAAAAAGACGATTTGAGCTTCAACAATAATCAAATCTCACGACCCAAACACAGACAATAATAAAAGAGTGTATAATAATTTCATTGCATTTGTTGGATTTTTTCATGAGAAGAAAATCAACGGCTGCGATTCAAAACAGAACATATTTCATTTGAGGTTGCATGAATGATGCTAGAGACCGTGACTCGATTTTCACACAGTTGACTAGATATTATTTTTGTTTGATCTCTCACTGTATTTTAATTTATAGTAAGCTATTTGATTTCAATTCTCTATAAGTTTTTCTACTGTACCGTGTAAATTTTTTTCCAAAGATAACTCCAAAATTCATCCAATTCAACTACTCGCATTGCTTCTTCTTTTTGGAACCCCATTTTCATTTCTTCACTCAAAAGAAGGAAAAAAAAAACATGGAAGAAGCATCCACCTTTCTTGCAGCTAAAAGGTATGGTCTTGTTGTTTCTCGAATCACTCTTAAAACTATATAAACCAGTTTAATTTTGTGTTATGGTTGTAATTGCATACCCATTTAAGTTTCAAACATTTGTTTACTTTTACTGGCACTTATAATTTCAGTCAAATATGTTTGAATTGTAATTTTTTCACTTATATTTCTTAAATATATTTCATATCTATGTGATTGCTTTAAATAATTCTTTACATTGCTGTTATTGTTTGAATTTTCAATATCAAGGTATGCAGTAGTTACAGGAGCAAATAAGGGAATTGGGTTTGAAATATGCAAGCAATTGGCTTCTAAAGGGGTTGTGGTGGTACTAACTTCCAGAGATGAGAAAAGAGGCCTTGAAGCTGTTGAAAAGCTGAAAAAATCAGAGGGTCTCTCTGATTATGTGATCTTTCATCAACTTGATATCACAGATCCTGCTAGCATTGCTTCTCTTGCACACTTCATCAAAACTCAGTTTGGAAAACTTGATATCTTGGTATGCTTGACAACTCATTTCTTGAATTCCACTTGTTAATTCTATGTTGGCTTATTGATTAGGATGTGAATTAACCCAATTTAAATGAAGGATTATTATACTTGAATTGTTTGTCTATTGCCAGATATAATGTATATATATATCTTTGTATGTATTTGTGTATTTTGTCCTGGTTCACAGAATCAGTTTGTAACATAATAATTAGAAGTTTACAAGTTCAATATCTCTTAATGAAGTTCACTGTTAGAGAATGATAAATTATAAATTATGTTCTTTTATCTTATTTGCACATGAACTTTGTGCTCACTTATCTAAAAACAATGAGCCTAGCTCCAAATCACTGTATGTCCTCATGGTTAACTTGTGAATGTGAAGTAAATAATGAGGAAAAAAAAAAGGGTTTCTGTGCAGGTGAACAATGCAGCTACCAGTGGAGTTATATTGGACTCTGAAGCATTTGTGAGAGCGTTTGAAGCGGCTGGTGGTTGGGTAAATATTCTATACATTAATGTTTCTTTGCTGTTAAGTGGTTTTGAAGTTTTACTTTAAACCATGCCAGTACATAAATGACCTTGTGAAATTAAATGCTCATGTTGTTTATTATCCTACTGTCAATATCTAGACCCTAAAGTTTGTTGGCCTTAACATGCATATATGATAAATTCTTGGCTACGGGATTTTGAAATTTTTGAGATTGCAGTCACGGGGACAACATTTCAATTGGAATGAACTTGCAACCCAAACGTTTGAGGTGGTAGAAGAGTGTCTGAAGACAAATTATTATGGTGCCAAAAGAATGGTTGAAGCACTTATTTCCCTCCTCCAATTATCTGATTCAGCAAGGATCGTGAATGTTTCCTCTGTAGGAGGCTTGTTGAAGGTAAAGAACCTTCCTTCCTAGAAATTTTGTTTGTATTCTTTTTATAAACAGGAAGTCGATGCTAGTGCACCATTAAAGAATAGTGAAACAAACAAGATTTTACTAAACGTGGACCATCTTGCTGTTTAAAGACAAACTATTAGTTTTATAAAACATAAAAAATGATAAAAATGGTTACATAAGTTAGATTTTTATAGATCTTTGTTGGCATTTTGTAAACATGATTATATTATGCATAATTTGATTTAAATTTGGAGTAAATTGTCAACTTATATCCCAGAAACCACTAAAGAAATATAAGATCAAGTAATTCAGTTTTGTTGCTTTATCACATAAAGGTGCACTTTTTCCACAAATTGTTTACTTACTTAACTCTCTACATATTTAGACAATCTTGCATTTATTCTTTCACAACTATCATCATTGTTGAATTAGATATAATGTACACAAAGTCCTTTTAACCCGAGTTTTCCTTTCATATTAACCCAGCATATACCAATTGAACGGGATATAACAATGTTGAGCGATGTTGAAAGTCTTACAGAAGAGAAAATTGACGAGTTTTTGAACAAATTTATGAAGGATTTCAAAGAAGGATCCTTGGAGAAACAAGGGTGGAAACCATATCTATCCACCTACACCGTCTCGAAAGCAGCTCTGAATGCATACACAAGAATGCTGGCCAACAAGTACCCAAATATTTTGATCAACTGTGTCTGCCCAGGTTATGTCAAAACTGACATAAATTGTAATACTGGCATCTTCACTCCTTCTGAAGGTGCCCAATTTACTGTGAGATTAGCTCTACTGCCTCAAAGTGGACCTTCTGGCCTTTTCTTTTCTCGAAATGAAGTGTCATGTTTTTGAATGGAAATTATCCGTTTTAATCTGAGACTTAAAATGGTTTATATGTATGGTTTTTGTAAATGTTTTGTCAAATGATGTAGGCCAAGTAAATGGTCTGTAAATTTCTTTCTTTCTTTTATTTAATAAGAAATTTTGAGCTAGGAGACTTACTGTAAATTATGAGCTAGGGGACCCTTTCATTAATCATACAATAAATTTGATGAAATCCAAATGTTCATATCTAAGAATTTATAAATAAATATGGATATAAAGAATTAAAGATATTTTATGTGGTCACACTTCATGTGATGATAAAATTAGAAATAATGCTACGATGTCTAAAAATTTATCAAAATTCATTGAATGAATGATATCTCAAGCTGATTTATAACTATCAAATCATAAGTATATCATCACAAATTAGTTTATTGTATCGTTTTTGGTAAAAAAAAAAAAAGTATCAGTGATGTTATATATCTCATCTAAAATCTCACATTTTTATCCCAATACATGTGGTACTTGAAATGTCAAATGATGAACAGGTTTTTAGGTGAGATGTTTAGCATTATTAAAAAAATATTTGGACAATTTTTTATTTTTTTTTTGGGAATATAGCATTATTCTAAAACTCAATATATGGTATTAATCAAAATCACCCAGGTCCTATCTTAATATATTGGGCTTTATGCGGCCATTAATGGACTTGAGACGTATTTCTGCCAAATGAACCAAAAACTATTGGGGACCGGACCGATATACTCGAATTGATTATAAACGGATGTGAGAAGCTAGACTCGTTCTCTCGAGTCTCATCTGGTTCACTCACTCTCTCGGCTTCCGTCGTTCGTCCATCAACGACTCAATCACCGCCGTCAAATGCCAACGCCGCCACCATCCAAAGTAGATGGCAAAGGCGTTCAAATGCATTGTAAATGTAAAGGTATTTTTCTGTTCTGTTTTAGTTTTCCTTTATCCATCCTCTCACTCGATCTCTCTCTCTCTCTCTCTCTCTCTCTCTCTCTCTCTCTTTAATTCTCTGCTTTATAGAAAGAGTTGTTTCACCAAGAATCGTCCAGCGAGATCGGTGAAACTCAGTGACGCGGCCGATCGCTTCTGGATTCGATGTGCCTGGCACGTCATCACTGTTTACTGATATGTCCATGACGTGCTCGGCCACGTCATTGAAGTATAATGATGTGTCTGGACACGGCAGCATCATATGATGTGTACTCGGTGACGCCCCCAGCAGGTTCAGCATTCACTGGTGACGTGCTTGAACACATCATCATAATGTGATGTGTGTGCGATGACGTGCTCGAACACATCAGCGCTACTTGATGACGTTCCCGGGCACGTCATCACTTAAAAATATTTTTTTTTTTCGAAACAACGTGTCCTCAGGGCCGGCTTGACGTTATTGGGATCCGGGGCGGAAAATTTTAGAAATGGAAAAATAAGCTTCATGACACGTAAAATGAGAAAAAAATCTAAATTGAAAATAAAAATCCAGAAACAAAATACAAAATCAACTGTTTGTCTTGGTCCAATTTAACTTTTTATGTTTAACTTTTAAGCTTTTTATAGGCCTCGTTGATCTCAAATATTTAGACCAATACTCAAAACAAATATTTGGATCTTTATAATCTGAAATAAAATAAAAATGGGCATTTAAACTAAAACTCAAAACATGTAAAAATGAAAATGGACCCCTAAACTAATATGGAAACATGAAAATGGACCCCTAAATTAATACTCACAACATTAAATCCGGTCCTTTAAAGAATAGGCGCGTAGCGGCCGCCCCTCTACCAATACAGTAGGGCCGGCCCTACGTGTCCTTATTGAGTATAGACTTTAGCGAACACTGTCTTCTTTCACGATTCTCTTTTCCCGATTTGAAGTTTTATTTTTTTTATATACATTTGATGAAATTGTTTGTTTATTTGTTTAATATTATAATGTTATCTTTTAAATTTAAAACAGTTTTCTGTTTCTTATTCTGCAAAAGAGGTTCATTTATAAATGTATTAGATGGGTTTAATGGAGTGTTTACTGCAAATTTTGTGCTAGAATTGAATTGTTGCATCATATCCAACTAGTATATATACTTGTGTCTAAAAATTTGAAAATATAGCTGCGGACTCGAAACCTGTTTATAAATTATAAATCCAGTTAGTTTTCAGTTTTCACAAGCACTGTTTAATACAATTAGTGTTGTATCAGACTATCAGAGTCAATTAGTGTTGTCTTCTTTCTTTCAAGGTCATTTTTAATGAGTTGCATAGATAGATCATCTGTTTTCCACTGCACGGTGGTGCATGAAGTACAAGTGTCAAAATTTCTGGTAGAAGTGTAAATAGAGTTTCTGATAAACAAATTTGAAGCCATTCAAATACCAGACAAGGCAATGCTTCTTTTTTAAATTCCATTTTCATTTCTGAACCAAAAAACCAAAAAGGAAAAAAAAAAAAAATGGAAGAAGCATCCACCTTTCTTGACGCAAAGAGGTATATTCTTCTTGTTTCTTGAATTACTTTTATATCTTATGCTGTAATTTATACTAGTTTAAGCTTCAAACTTTGTTTACTACACTTTCATATATATGTTCTTGCTTTAAACATTTGTTTACATTTCTATTGATGATTAGATTTTCAATTTCAAGGTATGCAGTAGTTACAGGAGCAAATAAGGGAATTGGGTTTGAAATATGTAATCAATTGGCTTCTAAAGGGGTTGTGGTGGTGCTAACTTCCAGAGATGAGAAAAGAGGCCTTGAAGCTGTTGAGAAGCTGAGAGAATCAGGTCTCTCTGATTATGTGATCTTTCATCAACTTGATGTCACAGATCCAGCTAGCATTGCTTCTCTTGCAGACTTCATCAAAACTCAATTTGGAAAACTTGACATCTTGGTACATATTACTATATTAACAACTCATTTGTTGAAAAATTTACTTTGTTTAATCAATTCCATAGCTTTTCTTGAATCTCACCAAATGTATAATATGAGAAAAAATGGGATCATGTACAGGTGAACAATGCAGGGATTGGAGGATCAATATTAGACTCTGATGCATTTGCAAGAGCCAGTGAAGCAGCTGGTGGTTGGGTAAGTTTCCATATGTCAACGTTCCTTTTCAGTGAACTTAATTAATTGGCTTTACAACTTCTAATCAAAAAGAAGGATGACTATGTTTATTTGCTGCCTAGATTTTGTTATGCGGTTTGTTGTTGCTCATTTTGACATTTTACTTTGATACATGCTGGAATGTGGAGTTGAAATGATTTATGAAGAAAGATGAAAAAAAGTTTGATAGGGCTATATAGTATATAGAAGTAAGAAATTGAACCATAATTGATCTTGATGAAGTTCGATATATATAATCACACGAACTCAACATGCAGTAATTTAATTTTTTACTAATTCAAGTATTGTGACTATATCTAATATGAAGAACCTGAACTTACTTCACCATAATACATGTATAATATAGGGAAAGTATCATTTCCCCCCCTGACGTTTGCCCTATTGTTAAGACGAGGACAGGGTTTGGTCATATTGGCCGGTCTCCCTCCTCAAATGGAAAGAATGTATTATATGCCCCTTCTGTTATCTTTTCCGTCCATTAAATGTATTTTATACCCCTTCTGTTAATTTTGCTCCATATCATTACCATTTTACCCTCGAAATATTCATTAAATAAATAATATATTAAAAAACAAAATAAAAAAAAATTAAAAAAGGATGGATCTCCATCGTTCATCTTAAAGATGGACGGTGGAGATATTATTTTTATTTTTATTTAAATTTAAATAAAAAATAAAAAATAAAGAATTTAAAAACCATAAAAATTAAAAAAAAATAAGATCTGGATAGTCGATCTCCAGATCTTATTCATCTTCACCAAGAAGGCAAGAACAATATTCCTCTTCAATCTTCATCACACCATCCACATTTCTCATCATCACACCAGTTCATATTCAACAACATTTATCATCATCACACCAGTTCATATTCAACAACACCAAACCCATTCAAATTCATCTCCATCCCAGAAACCAAGCACACACACCATCACCATCATCAGTTCATCACCATCATCGGTTCACCACCATCACCACTACCACACAACTCAAAACTCATCTCCAGCCCAGAAACCAAGCACACACACCATAACCATCATTAGTTCATCACCATCATTGGTTCACCGCCATCACCATTACCACACAACTCAAAACCCACGTACAAACACAGCCCAGAAAACTCAAATCTGAGTGAGAGATTGAGATGAGAGAGAAGATAGTTCGATGAGATCGAACTCAAACCCGAAGCGACGGCGACTACCGGAAGCCCCGATCGGCGCTCGAACTCACTGAATCAGTGCTCGCACGAATCGCACCAGGTCATCCCGTTCTCTCTCCATCGTCTGAATCTGTTGCGAAAATGGGAAAGTTTCGCTCTTGGCGGCGGCTGTGGGGTTTGATTGGCTGATGGTGTTGGCGACGACGGGGAAGATGGATTTTGGGTTTTGGATTTTGGATTTTCGGTTTTGGTTTTGCGTTGGTGAAGAAAAGAAAAGGTAAGGATGGATTTTGGTTTTATGTTTTATGTTTTATTTATTTATTTTTTAATATTTTTGTGAAATGTAATGGGTGGAGGAGTGACTTGGCTTGATCTCCTCCACTCATTTGATTTTTTATTTAATATATTATTTATTATAAATATCAAATTACGTTTTTAACCTTCAACACTTAGTACCTTTAGTATCCCCACCAATGAGATTACGAAATTACCCTCCATCATTAATGGTCAACTTGATTTTTGGATGGATTTCCTAACAGAAGAGGCCCATTTTCCATTAATTCTATTTGAGGGGGATTAAAGGTCAATATAGTCAAACTCTGTCCTCGTCTTAACAATAGGGCAAACTTAACAATAGGGCAAACATCAGGGGAGGGAAAATGATACTTTCCCTATAATATAAAGTCAGAATTGGAAGATTTTGAATTTGAAGTTTTTGTCCGATATTTAACGAGACGATCATTTTTTTTGTTGATGCAGCCAGAGGGGGAGCATGTTAATTGGAATGAACTTGTAACTCAAACTTTTGAGATGGCAGAAGATTGCCTGAAGACAAACTACTATGGTGCAAAAGGAATGGCTGAAGCACTTATTCCCCTCCTCCAATTATCCGATTCACCGAGGATCGTGAATGTTTCGTCTACGCTGGGATTGTTGATGGTAATGATCTTTCTTTCCAATACATATTTCTTTCTAATGGGTCCATGTACTCTGCTTCTAAACATTATCTAAAATATTGGTCCATATACTCTGCTTCTAAAAGGCTTCATTAGTTAAATTCACATACATATTTTTAGAGATCATTGTTGACAAAATGTTTTCATGTTGCTAATTTCTATGACTTCACTTAAATGCATGTTGTGTCCGATGAAATTCTGTTATCACCTTAGCTATCTATATACAGATTCTAGCAATTATCTCTGATGAATGTGAATTATTGTCATTACTTATTCAAACGTATGTCATGTCTTAATAAACACGATTACCAAAGTTTTCTGTGTCATGTTGGCCCAGAATATCCCAAATGAATCCACAAGAGCAGTGTTAAGCGACGTTGAAAGCCTTACAGAAGAGAAAATTGATGAAGTACTGAACAAGTTTCTGAAGGATTTCAAAGAAGATTTGTTAGAGAGAGAAGGTTGGCCTACATATTTGTCTGAAGCATACACAAGGATCCTGGCCAACAAGTACCCAGATTTCTTGGCCAATTCAGTCTGCCCCGGATTTGTTAAAACCGACATAACTTGCAATAATGGCCTCCTCACTGCGGCTGAAGGAGCCCAAAGTCCAGTGAGGTTGGCTCTACTACCTCATGGTGGAATTTCTGGCCTTTTCTTTTGTCGAAAAGAAATTTCATGCTCTTGAATGAAAATTATTGATGTGGTTATAATCTCCTATAGTCCTAATCATGGGGATTGACTAATATAAAATGTGACTTAAACTGGGATTTTATATTTCCATATAAATTTATTTCAAATGATGTCTGCCAATAAATGGCTTGTGAATCACTTTCATTCATCAAATTATTGATGTGGTTATAATCTCCTATTCATGGGGATAGACTAATATAAAGTGAATTTTATGATCATTAAATCTGGACCATTCAAACAACTAGAATCTAATGGATATAAAAGTGTATCAAATCCTATGTAAAAAAATGGAATCATAAATCCTGCCATATATATATATATATATATATATCTAAATTATGTTATGTCCCATTATTTATATGCGGACTTTTGCCCATTTTATTTACAACGGAACATGACATAACTTAATTAATGGTGCGATCATTCCATATATAAGTGTGGTCCCTTATGGTAAGGGTTACATGCGAGTTAGTGTTTTTAGCTTTTACAAATTCAGATATATATTTTTTACTAAATCAGTGCTTGACAATTGACTCTACATGCGTTGTGCCGAGAAAATTTCCAGCGCACCCGGCCAACGATATGCTGACTTACATGTCAGGTTCTTGATTTGTTTTTTCCACTTTCCCAACATTATTTATTTTCTTTCTCTTTCCTCCTATTGATTTTATTATTATTATATAACCAAATATATGTTTATGTGTAGGCGTATCCGTAGCCGGGTGCTCCACCTTATGGATCGAAGATTTTCTCGTGTTGTGACTATCAAAATGGCCTTTTTGTCATTATCTTTCCATCTTGCACCTGTTGACTGAAGATTTTCTCCTACATGTGTTGTGACTTGTGACTATCGAAATGGGCTTTTTGTCATTATCTTTCCAAGTTGCACCTATGAACTGCAGATTTTCTCTTACATGTGTTGTGACTATCGAAATGGGCATTTTGTCATTATCTTTCCAACTTGCCACCCAGTCTTGAAGTTTGTTTTAAACAAGACGCTATTCATCGTCCCTATTACAGAGAAGAGAAATTGAAAACGAGTTTATATATGAGATATGAGTGTCTACAAAGCTGCCAACTCATCATTTTGTAACTAATTTCTATTTAAAAGAGTTAACTAACTTTACATCCTAACTAATATACTAACTACACCTATCAGAAAATATTAACAGAATATAACCATGGTTAATAACCTCCCCCCCCCGTTAAAGAATATTTTGTAGTCCCATCTTGCTAATCAGAAACTAAAATTGAGCTGGATGTAAAGCTTTAGTAAAGACATCGGCCAATTGATGTTGTGTAGAAACATAAAGAGTTTTCAAACACTGATTGAATCTTCTCTCGAACCAAATGACAGTCTATGTCTATATGCTTTGTGCGCTCATGGAAAACTGGATTTGCTGCAATGTGCAAGGCTGCCTGCTTATCACAATATATCATAGCTGGCTTTGGATGATAAATGTAGAGTTCCTTTAACATTGACAACAACCAAGTAATCTCACATGTTGCATTGGCCATTAATCTATATTCTGCCTCTACAGAGGATCTGGAATCAGTGTGTTGCTTCTTGGATTTCTAAGAAACAAGAGAATCACCTAGAAACACACAAAATTCAGAAATTAATCTTCTACTATCTAGACATGCTGCCCAATCTGAATCAGTGAACACTTTCAACTGCGTATTAGAATTTGAACGAAAGAGCAACCCTTGTCCAGGTGTTGACTTAATGTACTATAGAATTCTTTGTGCTGCCTTGAAGTGAGACAATCTATGCTTAGCCAAAAACTGACTTAACCTATTGATTGAGTAAGATAAATCTGGTCTGGTTATAATCAAATACAATAATCTGCCAATCAATCTTCTGTAACCAACAGGATCCTCAAGTACCTCACCCTTTTCTTGAGACAATTTGGCATTTGGCTCTATTAGAGTCTTAACTGGTTTAGAACCCAAAGTACCAGCATCAGACAAAAGCTGAAGAACATAAGGCCTTTGAGATACAAAAATTCCTTTATCAGACCTAGCTACCTTCAAACCCAGAAGATATCTAAGTTCTCCCAAGTCTTTCAATTTGAACCTCTTGTCCAATGAATCTATTAGACACTTCATTGCCTTCTTATTATCACTTGCAATGATAACATCATCTATATAGACCAAAAAAGCAATAAAGAGAGTTCCTTCTCTCTTAATAAATAATAATGGTTTGAAAAGGACTGATGAAAACCCTCTGCTAATAGTGCACTAGAAAATTTAGTATACCATTGTCTTGAGGCTTGTTTCAAGCCATAGAGGGATTTATGCGATCTGCACACATGATTAGTAGGTAAAGACTCTCCCTTATGGTCATACCCCTATGGAATGGCCATATAAACCTCCTCAAACAAGTCACCATGCAAAAATGTATTGTTGACATCAAGTTGCTGCAGATACCAGCCATTAACAGAAGCTAGAGCAAGTAAAGCTTGACAGTAACAAGCTTTGCAACAAGGGCAAAAATATCAGTGCAATCCATTCCCTCCTACTGAGTATACCTCTTGGCAACTAAATGAGCCATATACTTTTCTACTGAGCCATCAACTTTATGCTTAATCTTGTACACCCATTTACACCTAATGACATGTTTACTGGGTGGTAGGATGACTATAGACCAAGTGTTATTGTCCTTTTAAGGCATAAAGTTCATTAGCCATAGTTTGTTCCCATTCAGGTGTACCAGCAGCTTGTGAATAAAATTGTGGCTCAACTTGTGAGGAAATAGAAAGGACTGCTGCTTTAAACTTATGAGATAAACGATTGTAACTATGCACCTGAGATATATGATAAGGAACTGATGTATAATTATGGATGTTGTTGTGAGTGAGAAACAAGAGAGCATTGATAGTTTTGGAGATAAGTGGGCCTTTTTACAACCCTTGAAGACTTAGTATGAATATGAGGTAGAGAAGAAGATGAATCAAAAGAGATTGAAGGCGAAGAAATATGATTTGTTGAGGTGATGGCACTGTCAGGTATATAAAGAGGTAAGACCCTATGACTACAAATATCAACTGAATCTCTTAAAGTGGACCCATTTGAGAAATGAAAAATCTTCTCATGAAATATGACATCTCTTGAAAGAAAGATCTGATTTAACTCTAAATCTAGAAGCTTATAACCCTTTACACCAGGAGGATATCCAAGAAATACACAAGCTATAGATCTTGGTGAAAATTTGTCTCTAGTACTTAGGAGTTTTGAAGCATAACACAAACAACCAAAAGCTTTGAGATGAGTATATGATGGTGCCTTATGATTGAGGACTTCAAAAGGGGACCTATTTTGTAAAAGTGGTGTGGGAATCCTATTGATTAAGTAAGTGGCAGTCAAGACACAATTTCCCCAAAAAACTAAAGGAATAGAAGACTGATATAAAATAGCCCTTGCAACATTCAGTAGATGTTGGTGTTTTCTTTCAACTATTGAATTTTGCTCAGATCTCTCAGCACAGGAATGATGGTGAATGACCCCTTTTGAGTTAAAAAATTTTTGTGAAGGACAATTCCCTAACATTATCTGACCTAACATCCTTAATACAATAACCAAACTGATTTTGTATCATAACAAAGAAACTAGGTATGATCTGTTGAACCTCAGACTTAGCATGGAAAAGATAAGTCCAATTGACTCTAGAATGATCATCCACTATGGTTAAAAGGTACTTAAAACCTTCCACTGTTGTAGTATGAATAGGACCTCAAATGTCATAATGTATCAAGTCAAAAGGAGATTTGGACAAGGTATTATGTGAAATAAAAGGTAATCTTCTTTGTTTAGCTAAATGACAAACAGAGCAGTGAAAGTTTGAGTCATTCTCAAACTAAATGAACTATATAGAGATTGAGATTTTACATAATCAATAGGATCAGTTAAGCCTTGCAAATATAAGTAATAAAGATTTCCTAGTCTTTTACCCATCCTAATCTTGATTTCCTGATTGAGGTCCTGAATCAAGCAAGAAACAACAGATAAAGTGAGAGAATAAGAACATGTTTTGGTAAGAGAACTGACAGTAGATTGTATTTGAAGCTAGGCACGAACAAAACATTATGTAAGATAATGTATGCAGAAAGCCTAACAGTGCCTATTCTTAATATGGGTGCAGTGTGTCCATTAGGTAAAGTAACTGTAGATTTGGTAAAAGAATCAAATGATTTAAATGAATGTAATGTATGGCATACATGGTGAGTAGCACCGGTATCTAGTATTCATGCATCAACAGATATGATAAACAGTATACCAGTGAAGTTGGATACCAATGGTTGTTGATCACTAGAAGGAGTTTGGAAGGCATTCTGTTGTAACTGAGAACTGAGAAGGGCAATGAGTTCCTGGCATTGAGTGGTAGACATGCTAGTCACAACTGAATGAGAAGACTCTTCAGAGGCATCAGTTTACTAAACTGGTCTGATTAGCTGCTGGTTTACCATATACAGACCTATTTTTGAACTTGTATCCAGGTGGATAATCATGCAGCTTATAACAGTTGTCTATAATATGACATGTAACTCTACAGTGAGTACACAAAGGTCTATCCCTTTTCCCTTTAAAGTTTCCTGTTGTATTGACATTCATTCCTAAAGCAACAATGTTAGTGTTATTGAATGAAGGGTTTCCTATACGCCTTTGTTTCTCCTCTTGAACAATAAGAGAAAAGACCTTGTTAATAAATGATAGAGGATCTGACATAAGAACTTGTGCTCATATTTGAGTAAAAGATTCATTAAGTCCCATAAGAAACTGCAGCACATACTCCTGTTGTTGGTAATCCATCCAGGACTTCATCCCTCCACAACTACAAACTGGTAACTCCTTCAATTCATCCCACCACAATATTTTCAGCATAGTATAATATGGTGTAACATCATTAGCACCCTGTGTTAAACTATTTAATTGCTGTCTAATCTGAAAAACCCTAAGTCCATTACTTTGGTGAAATCGATCATGAAGATCAGTTCATACATCACTAGCATTGTCTATATATACATGAGATTATCAGATATTTCCTTAGACACAACCCAAGAAATTACCATACTATTGCATCTTGACCAAGAATTATATGAAATTTCTGTAGAATTAGGTCTAGAAAGAGTACCATCAACAATGCCCAGCTTGTTCTTGGCAGTGAGAGCCATTGACATAGCTCGATTCCAGGTATTGTGGTTTTCTCCCACTAATTGATGTGAGACCAGACAAAATCCTGGATGATCGCTATTATTAAGGAAGAATGGATTGCTTGAGTCGTCCACATGGATCTATCCGAGTTATGGATTTCAAGACCAGCAAATCGATTTCCTCCATTGCAGCTATTGACCTCATTGCTCTGATACCATATTACAGAGGAGAGAAAATGAAAACTGGAGAACAAAAGCTATATTTCTCATTACACTTTCCAAAAGAATACAAGAGCTTATATATGAGATATGAGTGGCTATGAGTGGCCACAAAGCTGCCAACTCGTCATTTTGTAACTAATTTCTATCTATAAGAGTCGACTAACTTTACATCCTAACTAATATACTAACTACACTTCTCAGAAAACATTTAGGGTAAATCATATTTTAGTCTCCGTAGTTTGCCTTAATCTGCATTTAGTCCACGGTTTTTTAGAATTATAACTTTTAGTCATTCTGAGACATAATCCGTTAGGGTGCGTTTGGTACGGGGACGAGACTGGACGGGACTGGACTGGACAGGACAGGACTGGACAGGACAGGACAGTTGTTCCATGACGTGTTTGGAATGTATGGGACATGACAGTGGACTGTACTGTTATACGTTTGGTATGGCTGGGACAGGACGAGACAAGAGATTCAAATGACCAGAGTGCCCTCCTTATTTTGTCTAATATTAAACAATATATTAAACAATTTTTATATATCGTATTTAACAATATTAAATAAATATTGTAATTGAAATATATTATAATATTTAACAAAAATAAAAGGGTTCAAATGACCTCTTGTTTTCAATTACAATATTATTATAGTTTACACAAATAGTAATATTGTAATTGAAATATATTATAATTATTTAATAATATTATATAATAATATGATATATTATATCATTATATATAATAATATATAAGATATATATATATATAATATTAAATATTTGTACATATAAAAAATATAATATTATATATTTTATAATATATATTTTATAATATATGTATATATATTATAATATATATTGTATATTATATATATATGTATCCTATATATATAATAATATAATATATATGATATATATTATTAAAAAATATATAATATATATTAAATATATATATATAATATTAAATATCTTATTTTATATAATAATATTTAAAAATATTTATATTATAATTACATATATAATATTATATATATTATAAAATTATATAATATATTAAATATATTATTATATATATTAATATTTAATATATATATATATAATATTATATATGTAATTATACATTATATATATATAATAATATATACACATTATATATATATCATATATAATGTATTATATATATATATATATTAATATATTATTATATTATATATATATAGGATATATATATTGTATTATATATATATATCATATATAATATATATAATATATATTAATATATAACATAATATATATATATATGATATATATATCCTATATATATTATATATATAATATATATATATATATGATTTAGTATATATTATTAAATATTATTATATATAAAATAATATATTTAATATGTTATATATAATTTTATAATATATATATATTATATGTAATTATAATTTATATATATTAATAATATATATAATATAATATATTGGATATGTTTGTAATTATTTGAACATTTAAAGGGTAAAGTGGTCTTTTTGACACTTGTCCCATGCCATGGGACAAGTTGTCCTAGGGTGGGACAATTTTTTGTGATTTTTGTCTCACCTAATCCCGTCTTGTCCCGTGCTAAAGTCGCGCCAAACGTGGGACAAGAACAAGTTGTCCCACCTTGTCCCGTCCCGTTCCGCATACCAAATGCACCCTTAAAGGACGGAATATGACATGTCAGGAGTGTAAAATGACCTTAATATCCCTCTGATCCCATTGAAAAGACCATTTTACCCTTAGTCATTAAAAATAATTAAAAAGTAATATTAATTAAATTAAAAAGTAAAACTAAATTAACATCAGGTATAACACCAGGTAAAACTTCTGGAATCATGTTCTTCATCACCGTTGGAATCACGTTCTTCATCACCTCCACCAAATCAACACCACCGCCACCTCAAATCAACACCACTGTCGCCACCAAACCCACACCACTGCCACCAAACCCAGATCGACAACCAAATTGACAACCAAATCAACTACCGTCACCTCCAAACCCACACCACCGTCACCTCCAAACCCAAACCCAAACCCACGCCGCCGCCACCACCACGACCAAACTGCCATCAAAGGCCTTTAAACTGCCACCACCCTGAACGGCAGATTAAGTTTCAAAAACAGAGAGAGAGAGAGAGAGAGAGAGAGAGAGAGAGAGAGAGAGAGAACAGAATGACATCGGCGGTGATTCGAACCAGACCCACCCCCTCCATCTCGCCAGTAGCCACATCAGAGACGCCCAGTTGAATCTTCAATCTTCATCGCCAATTTGGGTCTCCATCTCCGGTGATGAGATGAAGAGAAGACGGTGTAGTAATTGAAGGTGGATTTTTTTTAAATTTTTTTATGGATTGATGAAGATGGTTTGCTTGATGATTTTGTGATGTGTTGATGTAGGCGGTTTCTGGTTCGATTGGGTGTTGATGTGGGTGGTTTATGGGTTCGATTGGGTATGGGTGTAGGTGTAGGTGTGGGTTCGATTGGTTTGGTGGTGGTTGACATATTTTTGGGGTGGCTAGGGTTTGGTGTGGTGGTGGTGGTGGTGGATGGATATTGTATGTGGATTGTTTTTTTGGTTTTTTTCTTTTTGTTTTTTAGATTTTCTGTGAAAGGAAAAAAATCTGGAAATGTTTTGAGATTGAAGGTTGCTGATGGCGGTGGAGAGATAAACAATTGGTTGGTGATTGTTTAATCTGAGTGATTTTTTTTTTCTAGATCAATGAACAATTGATTTCAAAAGTGATAATTTTTTTTAAATTTTTTTTATTTTTTTAATGAAAAAAAAAGTTATTTTTATAAGAAAATATTCTATTTGACCTCCACCATCCGTCTTTGATATTCGAGAAAGATGGAGTGTGGAGTTCCATTTAAAATTTATTATTTAATATTTAATTTAATTTAATAATATTTATTTAAGTTAATAATATTTATTTGTTTTTTTTAAAATTAATTTATAACTTACTATTATACCCTTTGGCTATATAAGATTCTATAATATCTGATGTTATTTTACCTTTGAGTGGTGCTATTGGCACACCCCCTAATGATCTATTCATACCCCATTTTTTAAAATTTTGATTAGATTAAATTAAATTAAATGTTTTTATTAAATTTTTTGGTTTATTTCCAAAACTATCCATTTTTTTTATTTTTCAAACTTAATACATACCATATATAATCTATTTATCTCTGATCTCTGTATCTGTATACATCTCTGATCTCTGTATCTGTATACATCTCTCTCACCTCCATTGATTGGTTTATTTTTTTTCTTCTTATTTCTTTTTTTTAAGTTTTTTTTTTCTTATTTCATGATGGAAAAGAAAAAATAAAAAATAATAGGGTACTTCAACACAACTACAGCTTGATATCATTCTAAAGAAAAAATAAACTTCAAACTTATTTCCAGAGAATGAATTATTTCCAAATGCTTACTATCATTGTCAGACAATTCTTCAAGATGTTCGATATTGTTCTTAGACAATTCTTCTATATTCTTGATATCGTTATCAAACTCTTCCATAATATTTTATACGTATGTAAGAAACAGATTTTAGGGTTTAAAAGTTAATTTTTTTTTTGAAGAAACATATTACCGGTTTTTTTTTTTTGGAAAAGGAATGTGAGATTTTAATAAATTTACTTTGTAAAAGATTTCTTTTCTAAATTGTATGTCTCTTTAAGTAATTAGTAATTTTGATAAAGAAAAAAAAAGAATATTATATAATTAAAAAAGTGAGGCATAAATAGATCAATAGGGGGTGTGTCAATAATACCACTCTTTACCTTTTTATCCCGTTGACCCTCGTTGACTTGACGGAACCCTAACATAATTGGACGGTAGGGATTAAAATATGTATTGTCAGAGAAATGATGGACTAAAGATTATAATACCAAAAAATCGTGGACTAAACGCAGATTAAGGCAAACTACAGGGACTAAACTTCGATTTTCCCAAACATCTAGCAGAATATAACCATGGTTAATAGTCCCACTCCACATTTAGTCTCTTTATCTTCAACGAAGTTACACTGTTACAATGGCAGAAGCATCCAATTTTCTTGCATCAAAGAGGTAGTAAATACATGTTTTGTTTTTTTGGGTATTTGACACTTCCAATTTTCACATGTTAGCAGTCTAGCTATAAAAATAACCAAACATCTGTTGTGTCTCTTTGAATCAGGTATGCTGTTGTTACAGGAGGAAACAAGGGGATTGGGTTTGAAATATGTAAGCAATTAGCTTTGAAAGGGGTCACTGTGGTGCTAACAGCCAGAGATGCAAAAAGGGGTCTTGATTCTGTTGAAAAGCTCATCAAAGAGTGTGGTTTCTCTTCTGATATTTTGGTTTTTCATCAGCTGGATGTCACAGACTCTGCTAGTGTTGCTTCTCTAGCTGATTTCATTAAAACCAAGTTTGGAAAGCTTGATATCTTGGTATGTTTAATTAATTTCTCTGATTTCAGATTTGCTCATGATAAGAGATGTAGAAAGAGTAAAGTGAAGTTTTTAATTTGATTTCATTAAACGGTTTAGAGAAATATTAATTAATTAATTATACATAATATAGTGTTCTTTTAAGTGTTTCATGTAATTAAAAGACTAATAAACAGAGTAGTTTCTCATGATGTTTGCATATTAAAATATTTCTGGTTTATTCGGTGGATGATCATGATCATGAGAAAAGTTGGAACATTTTGAGCAGGTGAACAATGCTGGTATTCTTGGAGCCATGGGAAACGCTGATGCTTTTGTAAGAGCTGTTCAAATTACTGGTGATTGGGTATGTTAGTCATATATATATATTTCTTTTTGTTTAGATATACATAGTCTTTATCTTGTGTAGAAATCCACACATTTTGTGTATTGATAATAAATTCAACCAAAATTTGTTTAATACGTTAATGTTTTCACTGTATTCTACATAGAATTCTATGTAGAATTGTTGTTGATAACTTGATTCGGATTCTAAAACATGAGGACGCTAGGTTCACAATTGATCATTTCTGTCATTCTATGGTTTAATATGGGATTGTGTGGGGTTGAAGTTTTGTCGAATGTCTAACAAGAGTATCAACTTTCTTTTCGCTTATGTGTAGCCGGAAGGAGAACATGTCAACTGGAAAGAAATTGTGACCCAAACATTTGAGACAGCAGAAGAATGTCTGAACACGAACTACTACGGTGCTAAAAGAATGGTCGAAGCACTTGCTCCTCTCCTCCAATTATCTGATTCAGCAAGGATCGTCAATATCTCATCTTTATTGGGATTGTTGGAGGTAATAAGAAATTTATTGGACCTTATTTTTTATCTGTACAATGTCCAACTTAACTGAAGTATTAATGGTTATATATGTTGGTCCAGCACATACCAAATGAAAAGGTTAAAGGAGTGTTGAGCAATGTAGAAAGTCTAACGGAAGAGAAAATTGACGAGATATTGAACAAGCTTCTCAAGGATGTGAAAGAAGGATTGGTGGAAAAAGAAGGTTGGCCTTCATATTTATCAGCATACTTTCTGTCAAAAGCAGCTATGAATGCATACACAAGAATTCTGGCCAAGAAATACCCAACTTTCTTGGTGAATTGTGTTTGTCCAGGCTTTGTCAAAACTGATATAAATTGCAATGCTGGTCCCATGACTGTTGCTCAAGGAGCTGAAGGTCCTGTGAAGTTGACACTGTTACCATATGGTGGCTCTTCTGGTCTCTTCTTTCGTAAAGATCAGGTGTCATGCTTTTAAATACATTTCAGCTTTCTTGGTTTTTTTTTTTTTTTGGGTAAGATTCTTGGTTTTTTTTTTTTAATAAATAACAATGGTGCAATGTTCGCAAACAAAGTCGCTTATGGTTTCGAATCCTATGTTCTTTGTATTGGATCTACCCTATGGGTTATTATTTTAAAATTATACTTTATCTCCTTAAATATTGAATTTTACTACGTTGCATGGTTCTAGGCAGCTGCATAGGCCTTAGATGGACCCGGCCTCCTCTAGTAATCGGCTAATGCAGTCGTCTAAGCCTTAGGCAGGCCCGACCAACGTGAGAAAGACCTAATTGGCCTTCCTAGGCAGCTAGGCTCCTAGGTAGCCTATGCACATGACTAGGTGGGCTAGGCGGGCTAGGCGGAGTCAACGATATGTTGACTCCGTTAGGCATTTTTTTTCTTTCTAAAACGACGATATTTTGGCTAGTTCTGCTTCACCGTTTAGACGGTCTAGGCGCTAGGCGCCAGTCTATCATACGACTGGCGTTTAGCGTCTACTAGAACATTGTCAATAGACTGGCGCCTAGCCCCTACTAGAATACTGCTACATTGATCGTCCTAAAAAGTTTTCCAACACCTACATGCTCTTTGAACCACCGCTAGCACAATCTTTATTGATACACGAGATAAGATATGATATGATTTGAGATTTTGATTGAATATGATTGGTATTTCATGTTATATAAAAAGCCCCGCCGAAGTGAATTCCCAAGTTGTGTGGGACCGTTTTCCGGTCCCACACCTATTTTGCCAACGGTGGATTGGAATAGTCAATTTCCGACTTAATTAAACATGTAGTCTGAGACGGGCCACTGCAAGGGTTAGGGAGGGCTTACGCCATCTTGAATTTTGGTTAGGTAGCTACCGTTGAATCTTGATTATCGATTTGAATCATCTAATGATCTGATATTTTTTCTGATCTTATGCAATTGGTTGTTGATAAATTGGTTGTAGAAACCAATCACATATTAATCACACATTCATTGCAATTTTTATGTGTCATGAGATTAAATGGGGTCAGGAAAAAGATCAAATCAGCAAAAATTCTTTGATTATGTCCTTGCATATAGTTATCTTCATTTAATACCATCTAAGTGCCAACAATTGTAAAAGCTATCCAATAATATGTAATTCCAATAAAAGAATGGTTGAAGCATTTGTTCCTCTTCACCAATTATTCGATTTAGCAAGTATCGTCAATATCTCCTCTTTTTGAAATCGTCATGTGGGAGAAACATCCACACATATTTATCATCAACTTAATGTTTTGCCTAGTAAATAACTTGTGAGTTTATTTTCTTTTTAATCTGATATAACCTTTACATTTTCAAATTTGCTTTCAAATCGATTTGAAAAGTGATATTTGTATCTCTTTTTGTCCTTCTTTCCACTAATATATTTAATATCAACGCCTTCAATGTTCATAAATTGGATATAATAAGAAAATTTAAAGTTTCTATTTTGTTGTCAAAAAAAAAAAAAAAAAAAATTAAAGATGCATGCATATATGGTTACTGCAAGTCTGTAACTATAGAAATCCAATGTGGAATGCTGTTTTCTTTTTGGCATTTTTGGTCATAAATTTGGGGTTGTATAATAATAATATTAATATATACTCATATCGACTTATAAAGACAGAGCATGACATGGGTTTTTTTTTAACTTGTTTTTGGTCAGTATATTGAATTGAAAATTAGTCGGCTACTATTGTCTTTGGTCATCAAAAATGGGCGTCTCGTGTCTTTGCTAATATTGGAATTTTCCAATTATGTAATCATCAACAGCATGAACGGAATTGCTAAAATTAGAATTATCAACGTTTCATCCAAATAAAATATAAATTTCATATTTTAAATAAGAAAAAATTGTTGCTTTAAAATCATTTACATTAATGTTCTCAAATCTCCCATCGATAGACAAACTTTTTTTTTTATCATTTCTAATTAGAAAGAAACGATTCCATTCATAAAAATAGGATTTTATTCTGATTCAAATTGTTTGTCAAAAAATAGTATCTTAATTTATGTTTAATCAACCATATTAGATTATGTGTATATATTTTTTTATAAAAATAATTAAATATAAATAATGATGTACATATAACCCATGATCCAATTTGTTTGATTGTTTAGATATAAATTAAAATATAATTTTTTAATAAATGAATTGAATCTTTTTATTGTGAACGCAGGACTTTTGCATATATTTTGGACTTTATTTATATATTCACTGAATCATATTCATATCCTAATAGTCCCTTAAAAAAGTGGATTTTTCACCATGTATGAAAGCCGAAAAGAAGAAGATAATAATGAAGAATACATAAAATACAATAAAATAAAATATTTGGATCCTCTGTATCTGATGTTCTGATCTGATCCAAATTCTTATTATATTCACTGCATCATATCCTAATAGTGGATTAAAAAAATGGATGTTCTAGCCATGTATGAAAGTCAAAAGGAAGAAGATAATTACTTCAAAAAAAAACAGGAAGAAGATAATAATGAAGAACTAATAAAATAATATAATGGTCATCTTCTTCTTTGGCTTAAATACTATAAAATAAATAATATAATGGTCATCTTCTTCTTTGGCCTGCAAAATTAATATTAAAAAATTGTACTGGTGGAGTAGTAGTTTTCGTACACGCATTTCATTGCTTCCTCCTCTTTTATATATATATATATATATATATATAAATTTTTAAATCGATATTTATTGATATAATTTTATCGATACGTTCAATATGAATTTTTATATTTATAAATTTTTAAATTAATACGTATTGATATAATTTTATCGATACGTTCGATATGAATTTTTATATTTATATATTTTGATTCAAAGTTTATATACATTTGTCAAAACTTCTCCATAATCAATCAGTGATCTACATATAACGCATCGATAGTTATATCAATACAGACCTTGAATAAAAAAATATATAAAAAGTTGACGATGTTATAAATCAACCAATAATAAATTTAATAGACGAAGAATAAACGAAGAAGAGAGTGATAGACAGAGAGAGAACGAGACGAGAGGGAGAGAGACAAAAACTTTTCTTTATTGATGTCTGTCTGTTGATTGTGCTGTTAAATGAAGAGAACAGTGTAAAATATATATGCAATTAAGAGGGGCGGTCAAACAAATACAGCTGTGGATGAAGGGAAAATAAATGGTACAAGAAGACATTCACACCGTTCATAACAGACGACAATTTATATATATATACACTTTAAATTCTTGATTGTCCTAAAAGAGACCAAACCCATTTTTTTTTTCAGGTCATATACAATCAATGGCAAATCTAGCTCCGAGGTTGTATTCCACTTCACATTAATTATAGTTCTTGTTCTATTTCTTAGCATCAATTTTCATCTTGGCCCATCCTTTTGTTTTTTTTGTTCTTAATTTATTTTTATCAAATTAATCAAATCATATATATATATATATATATATATATATTGGGGGTTTGTTCAGGTATGCACTAGTTACAGGGTCAAACAAAGGGATTGGTTTTGAAACAGTGAGGCAATTAGCTTCGAATGGGATCATGGTGGTGCTGACATCAAGAGATGCGAAGAGAGGACTTGAAGCTATGGAGAAATTAAAAGCAGATGGTCTCTCTGATAAAGTTGTTTTTCATCAGCTTGATGTTGCTGATCCTGCTAGTGTTGCTTCTCTTGTAGATTTCATCAGGAACCAGTTTGGCAAGCTAGATATCTTGGTATTGTATATTTTGTATATATATATAATGATTTTTAATGTTGATTTTTATATATGTTTGATAAGTGTGGATTGGTGGGATGTGATTGAGAAAATTTTGAAATGACTTTACAGGTGAATAATGCAGGAATTGGTGGACTTGTAGTAGACTCTGATGCATTTACAAAATTTACCCAACTTTCTGGTGGTGGATTTGTAAGTGTTATTGTGTACTTTTTTCCCTTTTTTTTTAGTCGGGTATACCGTAAATCAACCTCAGTATATTTTTCTTTTCGTACCGTATAATATATATATATATATATATATATATAATGAATTTTTTTTTGTTGCTTAATGCAGCCACTAGGAGAGGATGCTTGGAGGGAAATTGCTATTCCAACAGTTGAAGGGACAAAAGAATGTCTTAATATAAACTACTATGGTGCCAAAAGAATGGTTGATGGACTTCTTCCCCTCCTTCAATTATCTGATTCTCCGAACATCGTCAATGTCTCCACTTTTCTAGGATCATTGAAGGTAAACAAATTAAAATCATTTGTCGATTTTTTAATAATAAAAATAGATTTTAGACGTCTATTTCAATAACATTATACACTTGCACAATCTCTAACCAAAGTTTTATTTCGTGTGATGTTGATCCAGCATATACCAAATGAAGGGGTAAGAGAAGTGTTAAACGACGTTGAAAGTCTTACGGAAGAAAAAGTGGATGAATTGTTGAACAAGTTTTCGAAGGATTTCAAAGAGGAGTTGTTAGAGAAAGAAGGATGGCCAACTTATATTTCTGCTTACATTCTCTCAAAAGCATGCTTGAATGCTTACACTAGGATTTTGGCCAAAAAGTACCCAAATTTCATGATCAATTCTGTGTGTCCTGGCTTTGTCAAAACTGACCTAACTTGTAACAGTGGCATCTTCACTGCCATTGAAGGAGCCCAAAACCCAGTAAGGTTGGCTCTACTACCTCACGGTGGGCCTTCTGGTTGCTTCTTTAATCAACGTGAAATGTCATGTTTTTGATTGAAAACGATGATTCTCCTATGTACGTGATAAAATATATGGAAATATATCCATATTAAATTTATTGTCTAATAATGTGCTTCACTGCTTCAAGTCGATGGATTTGTGTATCTCCTTTTATTAAATCATAATTAATTTAATTTGGTATTCTGATGCCAATTATTTAATTTCATGGGTTTTTTTTTTTAATTTCTTTCACTGAGTATTTAAGTCCAACTATAATTGAAGCATCGTTTAAAATTGCATAAAGAAATTATTAAAATTTGTTAGAAATCTCCATTAAAACTTATTATCAAGTGTCATGCTTTTTGACTTTTCTAAAAACAAAAAAGTGTCATGTTTTGACTTAAATAATTGTCGATCTAATATTTGTTTAATCAGTATAATTGCATTTAAGTTTAAATAAAAATGTTGATATGTTAATTTTTAATGGGGTTTTATTGGAAAGGTGATGCTTTAAGAATTAAGAAATAATTAGGGTGCTAGCACCACTCTCATTTTAATTTTAAATCTAAAATTATATGTAAAAAAAAAAATTTAAATCTAAAATTTTTAAATATTAACAAGCTCAAATGATTTTGGGCCTCGGAGTGGGCCTATGAGAGAAAAGGATATAGCCCAATATTTTGAATTTTAGTGGGCTAAAAAGATGGGCTCTAAGCCTAAATAAGTCTTTATCAGTAACGCCGTTAAATGTGGTCCGTTGGTTTGGTTTTTAACTGATTTAACCTAATACATATTTAATTACCAAATTAAAATCTATTAACCGGGAATAAAAATAAAGAGAATTAAGTTTTATTTAGAAAAAAAAGAAATTTAAATCCGTAATCTCATGATGCAGGGGTGAGGAGTTTTATCAACGGATCAACATCATTTCGTCATATTTTTAATTTTTTTAAACCCAAGTGATATTGATTGGAATTTGGAATCTTACAACTTGCATTATATATCTTGGACTTTTTATTTTTTATCTACAAGATATTGTATTCTATGAATACTCCCATTTAATATTCAATTTCAGCTGACGACTTATGAAAAGAATCGAAGACAGAGAAACAAACAAATGTGTAAAATTATTTTTTGCCGGAAAATGATCATTTCCCTAATAAAATATTGTCTGCATATGACAGAAAACCTAATTATTATGTTGCATTATCATTTATCACGAATGGTGTACAAAATTTCAACATTTTTGACTTTTTATCGATTTGATCAGTTCTATTTATTCGGTTTGCTCTTACATTTCAGTTCTATTTGAAATAGTGAAGCAATTAGCTTCAAATGGGATCAAGGTGGTTCTAACATCAAGAGATGAGAAGAAAGGACTTGAAGCTGTTGACAAACTAAAATCAGAGGATGATGGTCTCTCTTCTGATAAAGTTGTTTTTCATCAGCTTGATGTCACAGATCCTGCTAGCATCGCTTCCCTTGTTGATTTCATCAAAAACCAGTTTGGCAAGCTAGATATCTTGGTAATATATATTGAATTTCAATGTTGGATATCTGTGAATTAATGGATATATATATATATATATATATATAATGAGAAAAATTGGAATGATTTTATAGGTGAACAATGCAGGAATTGCTGGAGTTATATTAGATGCTGATGCATACACAAGAGCCACCAAACTTGCTGGTGGTGATTTTGTAAGTATATTAATTCAATATTGTGCATATGCTATTATATAATTATATGTTTGTTTGCAGTACTGAAAATGGTGGTTTTTCTGATGAATTAATGAAGCCAGATGGAGAGGATTATTGGAAAGAAATTGAGACTCCATCAATTGAGGGGGCAAAAGAATGTTTGAATACCAACTACTACGGTCCAAAGAGAATGATCGAAGCATTTGTTCCCCTTCTTCTATTATCTGATTCTGCAAGGATAGTCAATGTCTCTTCGTTAAAAGGATTGTTGAAGGTACGTAATTAAATAAATTATTAACTAATACAGAAAAATTATACGGGATTCTCGGACCTGATAATTTTCGATATTAAAATTACTTTTTGCTATTATGCTAAACCAGTATATACCAAATGAATCGATTAGACAAGCGTTGGATGACATTGAAAACCTCACAGAAGAGAGAATTGACAAGTTTTCGGACAAGTATCTCCAGGATTTCGAAGAAGGATTGTTGGAAAAAGAAGGTTGGTCGTCATATCTATCTGCTTATACAGTTTCAAAAGCGCTTTTGAATGCCTACACAAGAATTCTAGCAAGGAAGTACACAGATTTCTTGATCAATTGTGTGTGTCCCGGCTTTGTCAAAACTGACATAACTTGCGACAATGGGGTCTATACTGCAGCTGAAGGAGCCGAAAGTCCGGTGAGATTGGCTCTCCTCCCTCTTGGCGGGCCTTCGGGTTTTCTTTTCAGTCGACATGAAATGTTGTCATATTTTTAAATGAAAGAAAAAAAATATTTGTTAGCTAATGATTTTCTTCAAGTCAATCGATTGTTAATGCCATTTTCATTTAAGTAAATTTAAGTACAAGTTCAATTCTAGCATTGTTGAATTTGCTTTCATGTGGTCTCTTGCTCAATTGATGCTACTTTTATGGATATTGTAAATGATTTATAAGTATAATATTACCCCGTTGAAAATTATAACGCGCGGGATATTGTAAATGATTTATAAGTATAATGTTAAGGTTCTTTCTTTTAAAGGAAAATTTTGAAATATCAAACCCTATTTCACGCTTCCGCCGCTTTTTTGAACCGATTTTTCCCTATAATTGGTATCAGAGTCTGGTTGAACCCTTAATTAATTGATATATATATATATATATATATATATATATATATACACACGTGAATCTTTTTCTTTTTATTATATATATGCATGTTTTAGAAAGAGATGACACTCTAGGTATTCACATATATATTCACATTGGAATGTATGGATATATGTATGTTTTATATGTGGATTGTTATTGCTCAATTTTGGTCCTAGAATTTCAATGTATTTTTTATTTTGGGATTGTAACAAGAAGGGTGGTCTATCATCGCCATAATTTTCTTCTTGGTAGTTGCTAAGTTTTTTATTTATTTTTGCTATTGTAATAAAAATACTACAGAAAAATATTGTATTAAAAAAAACTGAATGTATTTTATTATTTAAAATTCTTCTGTAATACATTCAAGTATCGAAGACTCTAAGGTTTGAAGAATTGGAAACAAACGGAACAAGTTTGGGACTGTGCGAGCCATAGCAACAAACGTGCAAGCGAATGAGCACGCGGCCACAATTGTTGTGGCATGGGCTGCGCACGGCAGCCCTATGGAAACCATGGGCAGCGCATGGCAGCCCTTTATGGGGATATGGGATGCGCACGCCCATGGGAGGCAACCAAGGGGTGTGCAAACGATGGACGCATGAAGACTTGTTCGCTAAGAAATGAGTTTTTTATTGTATTCCAAATATTGTAATTTACTTGTTTTTTTAGGATGGATCAAAATTGTAGCTATTTTTATTTTCGTAAATATTGCAATGTTTGTCATTGTTTGATAACATGTCATATAGAATAGGAGTGTCACTCATATATCTCTTTTGGTATGAACATGCATTGAATGATTTAGGTATCTAATTGACATCTAGATAACTTGGTAAATCATTCTATGGAATTTGATCACACACCTTAAATAATTGAGTGGGAGAAGGTGTTTTAGAACACTTACGGCCTCCAAGTTTAGTTGAGCTTTATGTTTCGTGTAATAAACCCCAAAGGGATATTCATGAATGGAATTTAGCAAGATATTTCCTTACAAGGATATACTAGACAATTAACCCAAACGATATCTACTCCTACATGAGGGGTATTCGTGGGGGAATATATTGAAGGTCGATAACTTGGTAACACACTCAATGTGGTTTTATTGATATCCTCCCAAGAGTTCTTGTTAATATAAATCACAAAGCTAAATTGAAAACGCTGATTGTTATGTTAACAATTATGCGGTACCTAATCTTACTAGTAAATGATGCGAACTCCCAAATGAGGCGTGACATTTACGGATGTTGGATCACCGTTGAATTTTATGATTGAATTACTTAATTCAAGATAAATATTCAAAAGTGCTTTATCATGATTGTTTACTTATATAATTTTTGTTTTATTCAGAAATCATGACCCCATCCCTAATCAACATCCTAAAAGATAATACTTTAACTGGTGATAATTATGTCACATGAAAAAGGAAAATTGGGCTTTTGTTGCAATCTAAAAAGCATAAGTTCGTTTTGACAACTCCTAAACCACCTGCTCTTACTAATGAATCTAACGAGCAGCAAAGAGACGAGTATAATTTTATACAACTGCATAAGGTTTTATACAACTGCATATACATGTTGATAACATTATTTGACCTTGTGTAAATAAAATGCTAATGTTGTTTAATATTCACTTGAACTTCTAGTTAGTTGCTATAAGACCTTGAAAATTAGGCTAAGTAGAACTTTCTTCCTCAACATAGATTAATTTAGTTTGTCCACCTTAACAAGAATATATGATCAATTCTTGTTTTCTTTTTGGTATGGGGATTTTGAGTATAACAAATTGTCCAATGTTTGACAATGCAGCCAGGGCTACATTGTTTCGATTGGAATGAACTTGCAACTCAAAATTATGAGATGGCAGAAGAGTGTCTAAAGATAAATTATTACGGTGCCAAAAGAATGATTGAAACACATATTTCTCTTCTCCAATTATCCGATTCTGTTAGGATCGTGAATGTTTCCTCCTCAGCAGGATTGTTGCAGGTAAAGACTACAAAAAACTTTCATTCCAAGAGAAAGTTTTGTATACTTTTACAAATCATCATATTGTTGAGTTACATATGTGCATATATAAAGTCCTTTTACCCAAAATTTTCTTTCATGTTTTTCCTAGAATGTAGAAAATGAATATGCTAAAGCAGTGTTAACCGATGTTGAAAATCTAACGGAAGAGAAAATTGACGAGTTATTGAACAATTTTATGAAAGATTTCAAAGAAGGATCCTTGGAGAAGGAAGGCTGGTGAACATATCTATCTGCCTACACCGTCTCGAAAGCAACTTTGAATGCCTACACAAGATTGCTGGCCAACAAGTACCCTGATATCTTGATCAATTCAGTTTGTCCAGGCCATGTAAAAACCAACATAATTTGCAATACTGGCGTCTTCACTCCTTCTGAAGGTGCTCAACCTGTCGTGAGGTTGGCTTTATTGTTTCAAAATGGACCTTCCGGTCTATTCTTTTCTCGAAATGAAATGTCATGTTTTTGAATGAAAATTGTCCTTTTTAATTTGAGAATAAAATGGTTTTTATGTATGGTTAATGATGGAAATGTGTATTCCACTTATTTCTAGTAGCAATTTAATAAATAAATATATTTAGAAAATTATTTTTCTTCTTTAAGTTTATCTAGCTCTGTTCGCCCTACTTCTAAAAAAAATTAGAATAAATTGATAAATAAATATTGAGGAAGGTTAGGCTTTTTAAATTTTTTTCCAAATGGTATTGGCATGTGACATGTCAACATTACATCACTCACCACATAATATCATGATTTACAAGATGTTGAAATGTTACGTGCCAACACCATTTGGGAAGCCTAGCATTATTCATAAATATTTTTGAAAAACAAGAATGCACTAGGTGAGTGATTTACTATTAGCAATTCTACCATTCCCTTGTATAAAATATAAATACAATAAATTAAATTTATAGGCTTGAAATTTGTAATTCCGTAATAAAATAAATAAATTAAAATAACACTTAATTATTTTTAACATTAAAACAAAACACTTATTAATTATTATTTTTTTTCCAAAAGTCCGGGCCTTTTGGATCTTCATATGTCTGTAATGGGCTTTGTTTGAGTGAAATCGATTGAATTGGTGGGCTCGATCCTATCCAAGTCCAACAGATCATACAGAACCCAGGCCCAGTCACCACTCGCAATGGATTGGTCACAACTCACAAAAATTCTTATGCTCCAAAAAGACGATTTGAGCTTCAACAATAATCAAATCTCACGACCCAAACACAGACAATAATAAAAGAGTGTATAATAATTTCATTGCATTTGTTGGATTTTTTCATGAGAAGAAAATCAACGGCTGCGATTCAAAACAGAACATATTTCATTTGAGGTTGCATGAATGATGCTAGAGACCGTGACTCGATTTTCACACAGTTGACTAGATATTATTTTTGTTTGATCTCTCACTGTATTTTAATTTATAGTAAGCTATTTGATTTCAATTCTCTATAAGTTTTTCTACTGTACCGTGTAAATTTTTTTCCAAAGATAACTCCAAAATTCATCCAATTCAACTACTCGCATTGCTTCTTCTTTTTGGAACCCCATTTTCATTTCTTCACTCAAAAGAAGGAAAAAAAAAACATGGAAGAAGCATCCACCTTTCTTGCAGCTAAAAGGTATGGTCTTGTTGTTTCTCGAATCACTCTTAAAACTATATAAACCAGTTTAATTTTGTGTTATGGTTGTAATTGCATACCCATTTAAGTTTCAAACATTTGTTTACTTTTACTGGCACTTATAATTTCAGTCAAATATGTTTGAATTGTAATTTTTTCACTCATATTTCTTAAATATATTTCATATCTATGTGATTGCTTTAAATAATTCTTTACATTGCTGTTATTGTTTGAATTTTCAATATCAAGGTATGCAGTAGTTACAGGAGCAAATAAGGGAATTGGGTTTGAAATATGCAAGCAATTGGCTTCTAAAGGGGTTGTGGTGGTACTAACTTCCAGAGATGAGAAAAGAGGCCTTGAAGCTGTTGAAAAGCTGAAAAAATCAGAGGGTCTCTCTGATTATGTGATCTTTCATCAACTTGATATCACAGATCCTGCTAGCATTGCTTCTCTTGCACACTTCATCAAAACTCAGTTTGGAAAACTTGATATCTTGGTATGCTTGACAACTCATTTCTTGAATTCCACTTGTTAATTCTATGTTGGCTTATTGATTAGTATGTGAATTAACCCAATTTAAATGAAGGATTATTATACTTGAATTGTTTGTCTATTGCCAGATATAATGTATATATATCTTTGTATGTATTTGTGTATTTTATCCTGGTTCACAGAATCAGTTTGTAACATAATAATTAGAAGTTTACAAGTTCAATATCTCTTAATGAAGTTCACTATTAGAGAATGATAAATTATAAATTATGTTCTTTTATCTTATTTGCACATGAACTTTGTGCTCACTTATCTAAAAACAATGAGCCTAGCTCCAAATCACTGTATGTCCTCATGGTTAACTTGTGAATGTGAAGTAAATAATGAGGAAAAAAAAAAAGGGTTTCTGTGCAGGTGAACAATGCAGCTACCAGTGGAGTTATATTGGACTCTGAAGCATTTGTGAGAGCGTTTGAAGCGGCTGGTGGTTGGGTAAATATTCTATACATTAATGTTTTTTTGCTGTCAAGTGGTTTTGAAGTTTTACTTTAAACCATGCCAGTACATAATTGACCTTGTGAAATTAAATGCTCATGTTGTTTATTATCCTACTGTCAATATCTAGATCCTAAAGTTTGTCGACCTTAACATGCATATATGATAAATTCTTGGCTACGGGATTTTGTGTCTGATGACCTTGTCTCCAATTTTTGAGATTGCAGTCACAGGGACAACATTTCAATTGGAATGAACTTGCAACCCAAACGTTTGAGGTGGTAGAAGAGTGTCTGAAGACAAATTATTATGGTGCCAAAAGAATGGTTGAAGCACTTATTTCCCTCCTCCAGTTATCTGATTCAGCAAGGATCGTGAATGTTTCCTCTGTGGGAGGCTTGTTGAAGGTAAAGAACCTTCCTTCCCAGAAATTTTGTTTGTATTCTTTTTATAAACAGGAAGTCGATGCTAGTGCACCATTAAAGAATAGTAAACAAACAAGATTATACTAAACGTGGACCATCTTGCTGTTTAAAGACAAACTATTAGTTCCATAAAACATAAAAAATGATAAATATGGTTACATAAGTTAGACTTTTATAGATCTTTGTTGGCATTTTGTAAACATGATTATATTATGCATAATTTGATTTAAATTTGGAGTAAATTGTCAACTTATATCCCAGAAACCACTAAAGAAATATAAGATCAAGTAATTCAGATTTGTTGCTTTATCACATAAAGGTGCACTTTTTCCACAAATTGTTTACTTACTTAACTCTCTACATATTTAGACAATCTTGCATTTATTCTTTCACAACTATCATCATTGTTGAATTAGATATAATGTACACAAAGTCCTTTTAACCCGAGTTTTCCTTTCATATTAACCCAGCATATACCAATTGAACGGGATATAACAATGTTGAGCGATGTTGAAAGTCTTACAGAAGAGAAAATTGACGAGTTTTTGAACAAATTTATAAAGGATTTCAAAGAAGGATCCTTGGAGAAACAAGGGTGGAAACCATATCTATCCACCTACACCGTCTCGAAAGCAGCTCTGAATGCATACACAAGAATGCTGGCCAACAAGTACCCAAATATTTTGATCAACTGTGTCTGCCCTGGTTATGTCAAAACTGACATAAATTGTAATACTGGCATCTTCACTCCTTCTGAAGGTGCCCAATTTACTGTGAGATTAGCTCTACTGCCTCAAAGTGGACCTTCTGGCCTTTTCTTTTCTCGAAATGAAGTGTCATGTTTTTGAATGGAAATTATCCGTTTTAATCTGAGACTTAAAATGGTTTATATGTATGGTTTTTGTAAATGTTTTGTCAAATGATGTTGGCCAAGTAAATGGTCTGTAAATTTCTTTCTTTCTTTTATTTAATAAGAAATTTTGAGCTAGGAGACTTACTGTAAATTATGAGCTAGGGGACCCTTTCATTAATCATACAATAAATTTGATGAAATCCAAATGTTCATATCTAAGAATTTATAAATAAATATGGATAAAAAGAATTAAAGATATTTTATGTGGTCACACTTCATGTGATGATAAAATTAGAAATAATGCTACGATGTCTAAAAATTTATCAAAATTCATTGTTTGAATGATATCTCAAGCTGATTTATAACTATCAAATCATAAGTATATCATCACAAATTAGTTTATTGTATCGTTTTTGGTAAAAAAAAAAAAAAGTATCAGTGATGTTATATATCCCATCTAAAATCTCACATTTTTATCCCAACACATGTGGTACTTGAAATGTCAAATGATGAACAGGTTTTTAGGTGAGATGTTTAGTATTATTAAAAAAATATTTGGACAATTTTTTTTTTTTTTTGGGAATATAGCATTATTCTAAAACTCAATATATGGTATTAATCAAAATCACCCAGGTCCTATCTTAATATATTGGGCTTTATGCGGCCATTAATGGACTTGAGACGTATTTCTGCCAAATGAACCAAAAACTATTGGGGACCGGACCGATATACTCGAATTGATTATAAACGGTTGTGAGAAGCTAGACTCGTTCTCTCGAGTCTCATGGTTCACTCACTCTCTCGGCTTCCGTCGTTCGTCCATCAACGACTCAATCACCGCCGTCAAATGCCAACGCCGCCACCATCCAAAGTAGATGGCAAAGGCGTTCAAATGCATTGTAAATGTAAAGGTATTTTTCTGTTCTGTTTTAGTTTTCCTTTATCCATCCTCTCACTCGATCTCTCTCTCTCTCTCTCTCTTTAATTCTCTGCTTTATAGAAAGAGTTGTTTCACCAAGAATCGTCCAGCGAGATCGGTGAAACTCAGTGACGCGGCCGATCGCTTCTGGATTCGATGTGCCTGGCACGTCATCACTGTTTACTGATATGTCCATGACGTGCTCGGCCACGTCATTGAAGTATAATGATGTGTCTGGACACGGCAGCATCATATGATGTGTACTCGGTGACGCCCCCAGCAGGTTCAGCATTCACTGGTGACGTGCTTGAACACATCATCATAATGTGATGTGTGTGCGATGACGTGCTCGAACACGTCAGCGCTACTTGATGACGTGCTCGAACACGTCAGCGCTACTTGATGACGTTCCCGGGCACGTCATCACTTAAAAATATTTTTTTTTTCGAAACGACGTGTCCTCAGGGCCGGCTTGACGTTATTGGGATCCGGGACGAATATTTTAGAAATGGAAAAATAAGCTTCATGACACGTCAAATGAGAAAAAAAATCTAAATTGAAAATAAAAATCCAGAAACAAAATACAAAATCAGCTGTTTGTCTTGGTTCAATTTAACTTTTTTTGTTTAACTTTTAAGCTTTTTATAGGCTTCGTTGATCTCAAATATTTAGACCAATACTCAAAACAAATATTTGGATCTTTATAATCTGAAATAAAATAAAAATGGGCATTTAAACTAAAACTCAAAACATGTAAAAATGAAAATGGACCCCTAAACTAATATGGAAACATGAAAATGGACCCCTAAATTAATACTCACAACATTAAATCCGGTCCTTTAAAGAATAGGCCCGTGGCGGCCGCCCCTCTACCAATACAGTAGGGCCGGCCCTACGTGTCCTTATTGAGTATAGACTTTAGCGAACACTGTCTTCTTTCACGATTCTCTTTTCCCGATTTGAAGTTTTATTTTTTTTATATACATTTGATGGAATTGTTTGTTTATTTGTTTAATGTTATAATGTTATCTTTTAAATTTAAAACAGTTTTCTGTTTCTTATTCTGCAAAAGAGGTTCATTTATAAATGTATTAGATGGGTTTAATGGAGTGTTTACTGCAAATTTTGTGCTAGAATTGAATTGTTGCATCATATCCAACTAGTATATATACTTGTGTCTAAAAATTTGAAAATATAGCTGCGGACTCGAAACCTGTTTATAAATTATAAATCCAGTTAGTTTTCAGTTTTCACAAGCACTGTTTAATACAATTAGTGTTGTATGAGACTATCAGAGTCAATTAGTGTTGTCTTCTTTCTTTCAAAGTCATTTTTAATAAGATGCATAGATAGCTCATCTGTTTTCAACTGCACGGTGGTGCATGAAGTACAAGTGTCAAAATTTCTGGTAGAAGTGTAAATAGAGTTTCTGATAAACAAATTTGAAGCCATTCAAATACCAGACAAGGCAATGCTTCTTTTTTAAATTCCATTTTCATTTCTGAACCAAAAAACCAAAAAGGAAAAAAAAAAATGGAAGAAGCATCCACCTTTCTTGACGCAAAGAGGTATATTCTTCTTGTTTCTTGAATTACTTTTATATCTTATGCTGTAATTTATACTAGTTTAAGCTTCAAACTTTGTTTACTACACTTTCATATATATGTTCTTGCTTTAAACATTTGTTTACATTTCTATTGATGATTAGATTTTCAATTTCAAGGTATGCAGTAGTTACAGGAGCAAATAAGGGAATTGGGTTTGAAATATGTAATCAATTGGCTTCTAAAGGGGTTGTGGTGGTGCTAACTTCCCGAGATGAGAAAAGAGGCCTTGAAGCTGTTGAGAAGCTGAGAGAATCAGGTCTCTCTGATTATGTGATCTTTCATCTACTTGATGTCACAGATCCAGCTAGCATTGCTTCTCTTGCAGACTTCATCAAAACTCAATTTGGAAAACTTGACATCTTGGTACATATTACTATATTAGCAACTCATTTGTTGAAAAATTTACTTTGTTTAATCAATTCCATAGCTTTTCTTGAATCTCACCAAAATGTATAATATGAGAAAAAATGGGATCATGTACAGGTGAACAATGCAGGGATTGGAGGATCAATATTAGACTCTGATGCATTTGCAAGAGCCAGTGAAGCAGCTGGTGGTTGGGTAAGTTTCCATATGTCAACGTTCCTTTTCAGTGAACTTAATTAATTGGCTTTACAACTTCTAATCAAAAAGAAGGATGACTATGTTTATTTGCTGCCTAGATTTTGTTATGCGGTTTGTTGTTGCTCATTTTGACATTTTACTTTGATACATGCTGGAATGTGGAGTTGAAATGATTTCTGAAGAAAGATGAAAAAAAGTTTGATAGGGCTATATAGTACATAGAAGTAAGAAATTGAACCATAATTGATCTTGAAGAAGTTCGATATATATAATCACATGAACTCAACATGCAGTAATTTAATTTTTTACTAATTCAAGTATTGTCACTATATCTTATATGAAGAACCTGAACTTACTTCACCATAATACATTAATACATGTATAATATAGGGAAAGTATCATTTTCTCCCCTGACGTTTGCTTTATTGTTAAGACGAGGACAGGGTTTGATCATATTGGCCGGTCTCCCTCCTCAAATGGAAAGAATGTATTATATGCCCCTTCTGTTATCTTTTCTGTCCATTAAATGTATTTTATACCCCTTCTGTTAATTTTGCTCCATATCATTACCATTTTACCCTCGAAATATTCTTTAAATAAATAATTTATTAAAAAACAAAAAACAAAAAACAAAATTAAAAAAATTAAAAAAGGATGGATCTCCATCGTTCATCTCAAATATGGACGGTGGAGATATTATTTTTATTTTTATTTAAATTTAATAATAAAAAATTAAAAATAAAGAATTTAAAAACCATAAAAATTAAAAAAAAAAAGATCTGGATAGTAGATCTCCAGATCTTATTCATCTTCACCAAGCACACCAAGAATGCAAGAACAATATTCATCTTCAATCTTCATCACACCATCCACATTTCTCATCATCACACCAGTTCATATTCAACAACACCAAACCCATTCAAATTTATCTCCATTCCAGAAACCAAGCACACACACCATCACCATCATCGGTTCATCACCATCATCGGTTCACCACCATCACCACTACCACACAACTCAAAACTCATCTCCAGCCCAGAAACTAAGCACACACACCATCACCATCATTAGTTCATCACCATCATTGGTTCACCGCCATCACCACTACCACACAACTCAAAACCCACCTACAAACACAGCCCAGAAAACCCAGATCGGAGTGAGAGATTGAGATGAGAGAGAAGATAGTTCGATGAGATCGAACTCAAACCAGAAGCGACGGCGACGACCGGAAGCCCGATCGGCGCTCGAACTCACTGAATCAGCGCTCGCACGAGTCGCACCAGGTCATCCCGTTCTCTCTCCATCGTCTGAATCTATGGCGAAAATGGGAAAGTTTCGCTCTTGGCGGCGGCTGTGGGGTTTGATTGGCTGATGGTGTTGGCGACGACGGGGAAGATGGATTTTGGGTTTTGGATTTTGGATTTTCGGTTTTGGTTTTGCGTTGGTGCAGAAAAGAAAAGGTAAGGTTGGTTTTGGTCTGAATCCAAGGATGGATTTTGGTTTTATGTTTTATGTTTTATTTATTTATTTATTTATTTATTTTGTGAAATGTAATGGGTGGAGGAGCGAATTGGCTTGATCTCCTCCACTCATTTGATTTTTTATTTAATATATTATTTATTATAAATATCAAATTACGTTTTTAACCTTCAACACTTATTACCTTTAATATCCCCACCAATGAGATTACGAAATTACCCTCCTTCATTAACGGTCAACTTGATTTTTGGATGGAATTCCTAACAAAAGGGGCTCATTTTCCATTAATTCTATTTGAGGGGGATTAAAGGCCAATATGGCCAAACCCTGTTCTCGTCTTAACAATAGAGCAAACGTCAGGGGGGGAAAATGATACTTTCCCTATAATATAAAGTCAGAATTGGAAGATTTTGAATCTGAAGTTTTTGTCCGATATTTAACGAGACGATCATTTTTTTTGTTGATGCAGCCAGAGGGGGAGCATGTTAATTGGAATGAACTTGTAACTCAAACTTTTGAGATGGCAGAAGATTGCCTGAAGACAAACTACTATGGTGCAAAAGGAATGGCTGAAGCACTTATTCCCCTCCTCCAATTATCCGATTCACCGAGGATCGTGAATGTTTCGTCTACGCTGGGATTGTTGATGGTAATGATCTTTCTTTCCAATACATATTTCTTTCTATTGGGTCCATGTACTCTGCTTCTAAACATTATCTAAAATATTGGTCCATATACTCTGCTTCTAAAATGCTTCATTAGTTAAATTCAAGTACATATTTTTAGAGATCATTGTTGACAAAATGTTTTCATGTTGCTAATTTCTATGACTTCAAGAAACTAAAGGTGATCGAGTCATTTCCTTTCAAGATTCATCACTTAAATGCATGTTGTGTCCGATGAAATTCTGTTATCACCTTAGCTATCTATATACAGATTCTAGCAATTATCTCTGATGAATGTGAATTATTGTCATTACTTATATTCAAACGTATGTCATGTCTTAATAAACACGATTACCAAAGTTTTCTGTGTCATGTTCGCCCAGAATATCCCAAATGAATCCACAAGAGCAGTGTTAAGCGACGTTGAAAGCCTTACAGAAGAGAAAATTGATGAAGTACTGAACAAGTTTCTGAAGGATTTCAATGAAGATTTGTTAGAGAGAGAAGGTTGGCCTACATATTTGTCTGCCTACATCGTCTCGAAAGCAACTCTAAATGCATACACAAGGATCCTGACCAACAAGTACCCAGATTTCTTGGTCAATTCAGTCTGCCCCGGATTTGTTAAAACTGACATGACTTGCAATATTGGCCTCCACACTGCTGCTGAAGGAGCCCAAAGTCCTGTGAGGTTGGCCCTACTGCCTCCTGGTGGAATTTCTTGTCTTTTCTTTGATGGAAATGAAATTTCATGCTTTTGAATGAAAATTATTGATGTAGTTATAATCTCCTATAGTCCTATTCAAGGGGATAGACTAGGGGTAACTCCATTAAGTCTCTATCAATAACTCCGTTAAATGTGGTCTCGAAAGCAGCTCTGAATGCATACACAAGAATGCTGGCCAACAAGTACCCAAATATTTTGATCAATTGTGTCTGCCCTGGTTATGTCAAAACTGACATAAATTGCAATACTGGCATCTTCAATCCTTTTGAAGGTGTCCAATTTGCTGTGAGATTGGCTCTACTGCCGAAATAAGATATCATGTTTTTGAATGGAAATTATCCATTTTAATTCGAGACTTAAAATGGTTCTTATGTATGGTTTTTGTAAATGTTTTGTCAAATGATATTGGCCAAGTAAATGGTCTGTAAATTTCTTTCTTTTAATTAGATTAAGTTACGAGATATTCAGTCCCGATATCATCTAAAATAGTACTACAAATCCATATTTCATTTATTTAATAAGAAATTTTGAACTAGGAGACTCTTACTGTAAATTATGAGCCAGGGGACACTTTCATTAAGCATACAATAAATTTGATGAAAGCTGAATGTTCATATAAATATAGATATAAAGAATTAAGAGCAATACTACGATGTCAAAAAATTTACCAAAATTCATTGTTCAAATAATGTTACATATTGATTTATAACTATCACTATATCAGTATTATCGTCATAAATTAATTTGTCACATTATTTTGATAAAAAATATTTTGTCACATCATTTAGGTAAAAAAAATATTTGGACAATTTTTGTTGGGAGTATAGCATTATTCTAAAACTGAATATATTGTATTAATCAAAATCATCCGGGCCCTATCTTAATATATTGGGCTTTATGCTGCCTATTTGGGCAATTAACGGACTTGAGACATATTTCTGTTAAATGAACCAAAAAGGGTTGGGGATCGGACCGATGTAATCGAAGCCCTGATTTTATTGGATTAAACAGATGTGAGAAGCTGGACTTGTTCTCTCGAGTCTCGTCTGTTTCACTCACTCTCTCGCCTTCCATCGTTCGTCCATCAGCGACTCAATCGCCGCCGCCATCCAGAGCCGGCCCAGGGCACATCATTTGTAGGGCCTCCAAATTTATAAAATGAGTTTAATATATAATTGGTTGAATTCTGAAATAAAAAAAATGCCCAATATAAATGATTTGTTTAAGAAAAACAAGGACCTTGTTTTTACAAAGTCCAAACATTACAAAAAAATTTATAATAATAGAAATGCCCTATTTTAAAATGATGTCATAGTTTAATAGATTTTATTTTTTAAAAAATATATTATTTTATTGATTTTTTTTTTCTGAACAATGCCCAATTTTGGAAAACAAATAACAATTTTTTTTCAAAAAAAAAATCTTTAAGGTTTCAATGTTTTATCACTTATTCAATTCTTGTTTTTCTAGTTCTCAATCCACCACTCACTAGAGAAAAAAAAAACCTACTAACTTTACTTATCTTTTTCTCTCTCAATCTAAACTCTCAAGTCTCAGACAATCTTCTCAGTTTCTCTCACTTCTCACCTTTTTTTCAACACTCTCAAGTTTCAACTCTCAAGTCCCCATTCTTTTTCTCATTTTCTGTATAGCTACATACTCTCAATCTCTCATTTCAGACTCTTAGTCTTAGTCTCTCACTGCCCCAAGTAATTTCTAATTTCGTTTTTGTTTATAATTTTTATTTTAATGTCCTATTGTTTTATTTAATGTTCAGAAAACATCAATGTTTATCAAATTTTCGTTCTTTTTAGTACACTTGTACCACTAAATCATGTTGTTTACAGGCCTTGATTTTGTTTAATGTTTATATGCTTCTTGGCCTATTGTTCTATTTAGTTGCTTGTTAACTTTTATTTTATATTGTATTTTCAAGCAAAAAAAAAATCAATCTTATAGGATAGGCATAGCGGGACTGGTGGACTTGCTGAATCCAATTGCTTGAATGCTTGATAGGTTTTATTGTTCTGTTTCGTGTTTCACTTTGAGTGTTAGTTTGTTTGTTATTCTAGAAATAGTTATCAGTGTTTTATTGTTATTTGTTTGTTATTTTAGACTTTAATTATTACTTAGGTTAATTGGCACGAATGACCCCTAAACTCTTTAGAAATTTGCAATATGCCCCATGTATTTTTTTTATACACTAAACCTCCTAAACTCTCGTTTTGTTGGCAGAAACCTGCTGTAGATGCCCCCTCATAGGGGACAATAAACCCAAGTGGTTTAATGCCGAAAAAAAAGTACATGGGGCATAGTGTAAAATTTTAAAGAGTTTAGAGGGTATCCGTGCCAATTAGCCTATTACTTATTAGTAACATGTTACCTAAAAAACAACCATCTGGATTTGAAAAAAAGAAAAAGAAAAAAAAAGATTAAGATTAGAACAATTGACTCGGTTTATATATTCTTTACCTTGTTGTGATTTTATTTTACTTTAATGAAATTATCATTTTCGGGTTAAATATATGAAAACAAGTTATATATAGTATATATATTGAATAAATTATAAATATGCACATGAGGCCCATTTTTATCCGTTCACACTGAGCCCTAAAAATGTCAGGACCGGCTCTGCTGCCATCCAAAGTAAATGGCAGAGACGTTCAAACGTTCAAATGCATTGTAAATGTAAAGGAATTTTTCTGTTCTGTTTTAGTTTTAGTTTTCGTTTTATCATTCTCTCACTTGATCTCTCTCTCTCTCTCTCTCTCTTTGATTCTCTGCTTTGTGAGAAAAAGTTGTTTCTCAAAGAATCGTCTAGCAAGATCGGCGAAACTCAGTGACACAGTCGATCAATTGGCGAGTTTGATTCGATGTGTCTGGGCACGTCATCACCATTTGCTGATGTATCCATGATGTGCCTAGCCATATCATCGAAAGATAATGATGTGTCTAGACACGGCAGCACCACATGATGTGCACTCGGTGATGTGCCCAGGCACGTCAGCATTCAATAGTGATGTGCTTGAACATGTCATCACAATGTGATGGTGTGTGTGATGACATGCTCGGGTACATTAGCGCTACTTGATGGGCTGACGTGCCTAGACACGTCATCAATTTTTTTTCTTCTTCTTTTAAACTACATGTCCAGTTTAGCGAACACTTCTTATTCTTTCATATATGATTCTCTTTTAGCGATTTGAAGGTTTATTTTTTATATACATTTGATGGAATTGTTTATTTGTTTAATATTATACATTTATAATGTTATCTTTTTAATCTAAAACAGTTTTCTGTTTCTTATTCTACAAAAGGGGTTCGTTTATATATTTATTAGATGGGTGTAATGGAGTGTTTGCTGCAAATTTTGTGCTGGAATTGAATTGTTGCATCCAACTAGTATGAAAATATATAGCTGCGAACACGAAAGCTGTTTATAAATAAATTTAGCTTTCTCTTTTCACAAGCTCGGTTTAATATATATATTTTTTGGAACTACTCACAAGCATTGTTTAGTATAGGTAGAAGTATCTGCATGGCAGTATATAGGTGGTGTGGTTATAGATGAAACTTGAAAGGGACTTGTAAGGTTATTTATCATATATATTAATTAACAAACAGTAATTACAATATCAGAGCCCAACACGTAGCACCACCCATCTATCAGAGTCAATTAGTGTTGTCTTCTTTCTTTCGAGAAAATCAATCCTCTTATTTCTGCAAAGTCGTTTTTAATGAGATGCATATATAGCTCACCTGTTTTTCAATTGCACGGTGGTGCATGAAGTACAAGTGTCAAATTTTTTTTGTTAAAAGTGTAAATATAAAGTTTCTGAGAAACAAATTTGAAAGCCATTCAAATATCAGAAAAGACATGCTTCTTCTTTTTCAAATCCATTTTCATTTCTGAACAAAAAACAAAAAAAAACAAAAAGGAAAAAAAAATGGAAGAAGCATCCATATTTCTTGCAGCAAAGAGGTATATAAATATTCTTCTTGTTTCTTGAATCAACTTTATAGTACATAAACTAGTTTAATTTTCTCTTATGTTGTAATTTTATACTATGTTTCAGCTTCAAACATTTGTTTACTACATTTTCATATGTATATTTATGTTCTTGCTTTAAACATTTGTTTACATTTCTGTTGATGATTCAATTTTCAATTTCAAGGTATGTTGTATTTACAGGGAGCAAACAAGGGAATTGGGTTTGAAATATGTAGGCAGTTGGCTTCTAAAGGGATTGTGGTGGTGCTAACTGCCAGAGATGAAAATAGAGGGCTTGAAGCTGTTGAAAAGCTGAAAGCATCAGAGGGTCTCTCTGATTATGTGATCTTTCATCAGCTTGATGTCACAGATCCTGCTAGCATTGCTTCTCTTGCACACTTCATCAAAAACTCAATTCGGAAAACTTGATATCTTGGTACATTACTATATTAGCAATTCGATCATTTGTTGAAAATTTTACTTTGTTAATCAATTCCATAGCTTTTATTGAATCTCACCAAAATGTATAATTTGAGAAAAGATGGGATCATGTACAGGTGAACAATGCAGGGATTGGAGGATCAATATTAGACTCTGATGCATTTGCAAGAGCCAGTGAAGCAGCTGGTGGTTGGGTAATTAAGTTTCTATATTTCAATCTTCCTTTTCAGTAAACTTAATTAATTGACTTTCCAACTTCTAATCAAAAAGAAGGATGACTATGTTTATTGCCCCCTGGATTTTGTTATGTGGTTTGTTGTTGCTCATTTTGACATTTTACTTTGAAACATGCTGGAATGTCGCGTTGAAATGATTTCTGAAAAAAATTGAACAAACGTTTGATAGGGCTATATAGAAGTAAAAAATTGAACCATAATTGATGTTGAAGAAGTTCAATATATATAATCACATGAACTCAACACGCAGTAATTTAATTTTTTACTAGTTCAAGTGTTGTCACTATATCTTATATAAAGAACCTAAACTTACTTCACCATAATACATGTATAATATAAAGTCAGAATTGGAAGATTTTGAATCTGAAGTTTTTGTCCGATATTTAACTAGGCGATCATTTTTTTTGTTGATGCAGCCAGTGGGGGAGCATGTTAATTGGAATGAACTTGTAACTCAAACTTTTGAGATGGCAGAAGATTGCCCGAAGACAAACTACTATGGTGCAAAAGGAATGGCTGAAGCACTTATTCCTCTCCTCCAATTATCCGATTCACCGAGGATCGTGAATGTTTCGTCTATGCTGGGATTGTTGATGGTAAAGATCTTTCTTTCCAATACATATTTCTTTCTATTGGGTCTATGTACTCTGCTTCTAAACATTATCTAAAATATTGGTCCATATACTCTGCTTCTAAAAGGCTTCATTAGTTAAATTTACCTACATATTTTTAGAGATCATTGTTGACAAAATGTTTTCATGTTGCTAATTTCTATGACTTCAAGAAACTAAAGGTGATTGAGTCATTTCCTTTTGAAGATTCATCACTTAAATGCAAGTTGTGTCTGATGAAATTCTGTTATCACCTTAGCTATCTATATACAGATTCTAGCAATTATCTCTGATGACTGTGAATTCTTGTCATTACTTATATTCAAATGTATGTCTAGTCCTAATAAACCCGATAACCAAAGTTTTTTGTGTCATGTTGGCCCAGAATATCCCAAATGAATCCACAAGAGCAGTGTTAAGCGACGTTGAAAGCCTTACAGAAGAGAAAATTGATGAAGTACTGAACAAGTTTCTGAAGGATTTCAAGGAAGGTTGTTAGAGAGAGAAGGTTGGCCTACATATTTGTCTGAAGCATACACAAGGATCCTGGCCAACAAGTACCCAGATTTCTTGGCCAATTCAGTCTGCCCCGGATTTGTTAAAACCGACATAACTTGCAATAATGGCCTCCTCACTGCGGCTGAAGGAGCCCAAAGTCCAGTGAGGTTGGCTCTACTACCTCATGATGGAATTTCTGGCCTTTTCTTTTGTCGAAAAGAAATTTCATGCTCTTGAATGAAAATTATTGATGTGGTTATAATCTCCTATAGTCCTAATCATGGGGATTGACTAATATAAAATGTGACTTAAACTGGGATTTTATATTTCCATATAAATTTATTTCAAATGATGTCTGCCAATAAATGGCTTGTGAATCACTTTCATTCATCAAATTATTGATGTGGTTATAATCTCCTATACATGGGGATAGACTAATAAAAAGTGAATTTTATGATTATTAAATCTGGACCATTCAAACAACCAGAATCTAATAGATATAAAATGTGTCAAATCCTATGTAAAAAAATAGAGTCATAAATCCTGCCACATATATATATATATATATATATATATATATATATATAGAGTCTTTTTCCTGTCAGTGCGCACTGATAGAATTATATAAGAACATTGAATGTGAGCCACTCATTTATAAAAGAGTTTTGACAAGTGCATACATGCCAAGTCAAAATATGTAAAATGAGTGGCCCACATTCAATGTCCTTATATAATTCTATCAGTACGCACTTATTTGAAAATTATTGTATATATATATATCTAAATTATGTTATGTCCCATTATTTATATGCGGACTTTTGCCCATTTTATTTACAATGGAAAATGACATAACTTAATTAATGGTGCGATGGAATATAAGGGTTACATGCGAGTTAGTGTTTTTAGCTTACAAATTCAGATATATATTTTTTACTAAATCAGTGCTTGACAATTGACTCTACATGCGGTGTGCCGAGAAAATTTCCGGCGCACCCGGCCAACGATATGCTGACTTACATGTCAGGTTCTTGATTTGTTTTTTCCACTTTCCCAAAATTATTTATTTTCTTCATCTTTCCTTCTATTGATTTTATTATTATTATATAACCAAATATATGTTTATGTGTAGGCGTATCAGTAGCCGGGTGCTCCACATTATGGATCGAAGATTTTCTCGTGTTGTGACTATCGAAATGGGCTTTTTGTCATTATCTTTCCATCTTGCACCCGTTGACTGAAGATTTTCTCCTACATGTGTTGTGACTATCGAAATGGGCTTTTTGTCATTATCTTTCCAAGTTGCACCTATTAACTGCAGATTTTCTCTTACATGTGTTGTGACTATCGAAATGGGCATTTTGTCATTATCTTTCCAACTTGCCACTAATGGTGTAAAAGGGGGCCGGCCCGGCCCACATCAGCACGGCCCCCCGGCCCGTTTAGGAAAACAGGCTGTGCCTGGCACGGCTCGTTTTCCTAAATGGGGGCCCGGCACGGCACGTCGGCACGGCCCTTCCGTGTCGTGCCGCGTGCCGTGCCGTGCCGGCACGTGGACCAATTTGGCGGGCCAAATGGGCCGGCCCATATATATATATATATATTTAATTTTTTTTATATATACTTAAATTTAAAAAAAAATTAAAAAAAAATTAAAAAAAAAAAAAATTCTGCGGCCCCAACGGTCGGCACGCCGTGCCTGGAACCCTGACCCGGCACGTGCCAAGAATGGGGGCCGTGCCTGGCACGACCCGCTACAGTTGCGGGTCGTGCCAGGCACGGCCCGCCATCCTTGGCAAGCCGGCCGGACCGGGCCCTCCAGGCTCGGCCCATATTTACACCACTACTTGCCACCCAGTCTTGAAGTTTGTTTTAAACAAGACGCTATTCATCGTCCCTATTACAGAGAAAAGAAAATGAAAACGAGTTTATATATGAGATATGAGTGGCTAGAAAGCTACCAACTCATCATTTTGTAACTAATTTTTTCTAAAAGAGTTAACTAACTTTACATCCTAACTAATATACTAACTACACTTATCAGAAAATATTAACAGAATATAACCCCAACCCCCCCCCTAAAGATGGACTATGAATATTTTGTAGTCCCATCTTGCCAATCAGAAACTGAAATTGAGCTGGATGTAAAGCTTTAGTAAAGACATCAACCAATTGATGTTGTGTAGAAACATAAAGAGTTTTCAAACACTATGATTGAATCTTCTCTCGAACGAAATGACAGTCTATGTCTATATGCTTTGTTCGCTCATGGAAAACTGGATTTGCTGCAATGTGCAAGGCTGCCTGCTTATCACAATATATCATAGCTGGCTTTGGATGATAAATGTATAGTTCCTTTAACATTGACAACAACCATAGTAATCTCACATGTTGCATTGGCCATTAATCTATATTATGCCTCTGCAGAGGATCTAGAATCAGTGTGTTGCTTCTTGGATTTCCAAGAAACAAGAGAATCACCTAGAAACACACAAAATTCAGAAATTAATCTTCTACTATCTGGACATGCTGCCCAATCTGAATCAGTGAACACTTTCAACTGCATATTAGAATTTGAACGAAAGAGCAACCCTTGTCCAGGTGTTGACTTAATGTACTGTAGAATTCTTTGTGCTGCCTTGAAGTGAGACAATCTATGCTTAGCCAAAAACTGACTTAACCTATTGATTGAGTAAGATAAATCTAGTCTGGTTATAATCAAATACAATAATCTGCCAATCAATCTTCTGTAACCAGCAGGATCCTCAAGTACCTCACCTTCTTCTTGAGACAATTTGGCATTTGGCTCTATTAGAGTCTCAACTGGTTTAGAACCCAAAATACCAGCATCAGACAAAAGCTGAAGAACATAAGGCCTTTGAGATACAAAAATTCCTTTATCAGACCTGGCTACCTTCAAACCCAGAAGATATCTAAGTCTTTCAATTTGAACCTCTTGTCCAATAAATCTATTAGACACTTCACTGCCTTCTTATTATCACTTGCAATGATAACATCGTCTATATAGACCAAAAACGCAATAAAGAGAGTTCCTTCTCTCTTAATAAATAATAATGGTTTGAAAAGGATTGATGAAAACCCTCTGCCAACAGTGCACTAGAAAATTTAGTATACCATTGTCTTGAGGCTTGTTTCAAGCCATAGAGGGATTTATGCGATCTACACATGATTAGTAGGTAAAGACTCCCCCTTATTATCATACCCCTGTGAAATGGTCATATAAACATCCTCAAACAAGTCACCATGCAAAAATGCATTGTTGACATCAAGTTACTGCAGATACCAGCCATTAACAGAAGCTAGAGCAAGTAAAGCTTGACAATAACAAACTTTGCAACAGGGGCAAAAATATCAGTGCAATCCACTCCCTCCTACTGAGTATACCCATTGGCAACTAAATGAGCCTTATACTTTTCTACTGAGCCATCAACTTTATGCTTAATCTTGTACAGCCATTTACATCTAATGGCATGTTTACTGGGTGGTAGGCTGACTATAGACCAAGTGTTATTGTCCTTTAAGGTATAAAGTTCATTGGCCATAGTTTGTTCCCATTCAGGTGTACCAGCAGCTTGTGAATAAAATTGTGGCTCAACTTGTGAGGAATTTGAAAGGACTGCTGCTTTAAACTTATGAGATAAACGATTGTAACTAAGCACCTGAGATATAGGATAAGGAACTGATGTAGAATGATGGTTGTTGTTGTGAGTGGGAAACAAGAGAGCATTGATAGTTTTGGAGATAAGTGGGCCTTTTTACAACCCTTGAAGACTTAGTATGAATATGAGGTGGAGAAGAAGATGAATCAAAAGAGATTGAAGGGGAATAAATATGATTTGTTGAGTTGATGACACTGTCAGGTATATAAAGAGGTAAGACCCTATGACTAAAAATATCAACTGAATCTCTTAAAGTAGACCCATTTGAGAAATGAAAAATCTTCTCATGAAATATGACATCTCTTGAAAGAAAGATCTGATTTAACTCTAAATCTAGAAGCTTATAACCCTTTACACCAGGAGGATATCCAAGAAATACACAAGCTATAGATCTTGGTGAAAATTTGTCTCTAGTACTTAGGAGTTTTGAAGCATTACACAAACAACCAAAAGCTTTGAGATGAGTATATGATGGTGCCTTATGATTGAGGACTTCAAAAGGGGACCTATTTTGTAAAAGTGGTGTGGGAATCCTATTGATTAAGTAAGTGGCAGTTAAGACACAATTTCCCCAAAAACTAAAGGAATAGAAGACTGATACAAAAGAGCCCTTGCAACATTCAGTAGATGTTGGTGTTTTCTTTCAACTATTGAATTTTGCTCAGGTCTCTTAGCACAGGAATGATGGTGAATGACCCCTTTTGAGTTAATTTTTTTTTTTTGTGAAGGACAATTCCCTAACATTACCTGACTTAGCATGGAAAAGATAAGTCCAATTGACTCTAGAATGATCATCCACTATGGTTAAAAGGTACTTAAAACCTTCCACTGTTGTAGAATGAATAGGACCTCAAATGTCATAATGTATCAAGTCAAAAAGAGATTTGGACAAGGTATTATGTAAAATAAAAGGTAATCTTCTTTGTTTAGCTAAATGACAAACAGAGCAGTGAAAGTTTGAGTCATTCTCAAACTAAATGAACTATATAGAGATTGAGATTTTACATAATCAATAGGATTAGTTAAGCCTTGCAAATATAAGTAATATAGATTTCCTAGTCTTTTACCCATCCCAATCTTGATTTCCTGATTGAGGTCCTGAATCAAGCAAGAAACAACAGATAAAGTGAGAGAATAAGAACATGTTTTGGTAAGAGAACTGACAGTAGATTGTATTTGAAGCTATGCTCGAACAAAACATTATGTAGATAATGTATGCAGAAAGCCTAACAGTGCCTATTCTTAATATTGGTGCAATGTGTCCATTAGGTAAATAACTGTAGATTTGGTAAAAGAATCAAATGATTTAAATGAATGTAATGTATGACATACATGGTGAGTAGCACTGGTATCTAGTATTCATGCATCAACAGATATGTCAAACTGTATACCAGTGAAGTTGGATACCAATGGTTGTTGATCACTAGAAGGAGTTTGGAAGGCATTCTGTTGTAACTGAGAACTGAGAAGGGCAATGAGTTCCTGGCATTGAGTGGTAGACATGCTAGTCACAACTGAATGAGAGGACTCTTCAGAGGCATCAGTTAATAAACTGGTCTGATTAGCTGCTGGTTTACCCTATACAGACCTATTTTTGAACTTGTATCCAGGTGGATAATCCTGCAGCTTATAACAGTTGTCTATAATATGACATGTAACTCTACAGTGAGTACACAAAGGTCTATCCCTTTTCCCTTTAAAGTTTCCTGTTGTATTGACATTCATTCCTAAAGCAACAGTGTTAGTGTTATTGAATGGAGGGTTTCCTATACGCCTTTGTTTCTCCTCTTGAACAACAAAAGAAAGACCTTGTTAATAGATGATAGAGGATCTGACATAAGAACTTGTGCTCATATTTGAGTAAAAGACTCATTAAGTCCCATAAGAACTGCATCACATACTCCTGTTGTTGGTAATCCATCCAGGACTTCATCCCTCCACAATTACAAACTGGTAACTCCTTCAATTCATCCCACAATATTTTCAGCATAGTATAATATGGTGTAACATCATTAGCACCCTGTGTTTAACTATTTAATTGCTGTCTAATCTGGAAAACCCTAGGTCCATTACTTTGGTGAAATCGATCATGAAGATCAGTTCATACATCACTAGCATTGTCTATATACATGAGACTATCAGATATTTCCTTAGACACAACCCAAGAAATTACCATACTATTGCATCTTGACCAAGAATTATATGAAATTTCTGTAGAATTAGGTCTAGAAAGAGTACCATCAACAATGCCCAGCTTGTTCTTGGCAGTGAGAGCCATTGACATAGCTCGATTCCAGGTATTGTGGTTTTCTCCCACTAATTGATGTGAGACCAGACAAAATCCTGGATGATCGCTATTATTGAGGAAGAATGGATTGCTTGAGTCGTCCACATGGATCTATCCGAGTTATGGATTCAAGACCAGCAAATCGATTTCCTCCATTGCAGCTATTGACGTCGTTGCTCTGATACCATATTACAGAGGAGAGAAAACAAAAACTGGAAAACAAAAGCTATATTTCTCATTACACTTTCCAAAAGAATACAAGAGCTTATATATGAGATATGAGTGGCTATGAGTGGCCACAAAGCTGCCAACTCGTCATTGTAACTAATTTCTATCTATAAGAGTTACTAACTTACATCCTAACTAATATACTAACTACACTTCTCAGAAAACATTTAGGGTAAATCATATTTTAATCTCCGTAGTTTGCCTTAATCTGTATTTAGTCCACGGTTTTTTGGAATGGTAACTTTTAGTCCTTCTGAGACATAATCCGTTAAAGGACGGAATATGACATGTCAGGAGTGTAAAATGACCTTAATACCCCTCTGATCCCATTGAAAAGACCATTTTACCCTTAGTCATTAAAAGTAATTAAAAAGTAATAGTAAGTAAATTAAAAAGTAAAACTAAATTAACATCAGGTATAACACCAGGTAAAACTTCTGGAATCATGTTCTTCATCACCGTTGGAATCACGTTCTTCATCACCTCCACCAAATCAACATCACCGCCACCTCAAATCAACACCACTGTCGCCCCCAAACCCACACCACTGCCACCAAACCCAGATCGACAACCAAATTGACAACCAAATCAACTACCGTCACCTCCAAACCCACACCACCGTCACCTCCAACCCAAACCCAAACCCACGCCGCCGCCACCACCACGACCAAACTGCCATCAAAGGCCTTTAAACTGCCACCACCCTGAACGGCAGATTAAGTTTCAAAAACAGAGAGAGAGAGAGAGAGAGAGAGAGAGAGAGAGAGAGAGAACAGAATGACATCGGCGGTGATTCGAACCAGACCCACCCCCTCCATCTCGCCAGTAGCCACATCAGAGACGCCCAGTTGAATCTTCAATCTTCATCGCCAATTTGGGTCTCCATCTCCGGTGATGAGATGAAGAGAAGACGGTGTAGTAATTGAAGGTGGATTTTTTTTAATTTTTTATGGATTGATGAAGATGGTTTGCTTGATGATTTTGTGATGTGTTGATGTAGGCGGTTTCTGGTTCGATTGGGTGTTGATGTGGGTGGTTTATGGGTTCGATTGGGTGTGGGTGTAGGTGTAGGTGTGGGTTCGATTGGTTTGGTGGTGGTTGACATATTTTTGGGGTGGCTAGGGTTTGGTGTGGTGGTGGTGGTGGATGGATATTGTATGTGGATTGTTTTTTTGGTTTTTTCCTTTTTGTTTTTTAGATTTTCTGTGAAAGGAAAAAAAATCTGGAAATGTTTTGAGATTGAAGGTTGCTGATGGCGGTGGAGAGATAAACAATTGGTTGGTGATTGTTTAATCTGAGTGAATTTTTTTTTCTAGATCAATGAACAATTGATTTCAAAAGTGATAATTTTTTTTAAATTTTTTTTATTTTTTTAATGAAAAAGAAAGTTTTTTTTATAAGAAAATATTCTATTTCACCTCAACCATCCGTCTTTGATTTTCGAGAAAGATGAGTGTGGACTGTGGAGTTCCATTTAAAATTTATTATTTAATATTTAATTTAATTTAATAATATTTATTTAAGTTAATAATATTTATTTGTTTTTTTAAAATTAATTTATAACTTACTATTATATACCCTTTACTATATAAGATTCTATAACATCTGATGTTATTTTACCTTTGAGTGGTACTATTGGCACACCCCTTACTGATCTATCATACCCCATTTTTTAAAATTTTGATCAAGTAAATTAAATTAAATGTTTTTATTAAATTTTTTTGGTTTATTTCCAAAACTATCCATTTTTCTTATTTTTCAAACTTAATACATACCATATATAATCTCTTTATCTCTGATCTCTGTATCTGTATACATCTGTCCACCTCCATTGATTGGTTTATTTTTTTTTTCTTATTTCTTTTTTTAAGTTTTTTTTTTTCTTATTTCATGATGGAAAAGAAAAAATAAAAAATAATAGGTACTTCAACACAACTACAGCTTGATATCATTCTAAAGAAAAAATAAACTTCAAACTTATTTCCAGAGAATGAATTATTTCCAAATGCTTACTATCATTGTCAGACAATTCTTCAAGATGTCTGATACTGTTCTTAGACAATTCTTCTATATTCTTGATATCGTTATCAAACTCTTCCATAATATTTTATACGTATGTAAGAAACAGATTTTAGGGTTTAAGAGTTAATTTTTTTTGAAGAAACATATTACCGGTTTTTTTTTTTGGAAAAGGAATGTGAGATTTTAATAAATTTACTTTGTAAAAGATTTCTTTTCTAAATTGTATGTCTCTTTAAGTAATTTTGATAAAGGAAAAAAAAGAATATTATATAATTAAAAAAGTGGGGTATAAATAGATCAATAGGGGGTGTGCCAATAGCACCACTCTTTACCTTTTTATCCCGTTGACCCTCGTTGACTTAACGGAACCCTAACAAAATTGGACGGTAGGGATTAAATATGTATTGTCAGAGAAATGATGGACTAAAGATTATAATACCAAAAATATCGTGGACTAAACGCAGATTAAGGCAAACTACAGGGACTAAACTTCGATTTTCCCAAACATCTAGCAGAATATAACCATGGTTAATAGTCCCACTCCACATTTAGTCTCTTTATCTTCAACGAAGTTACACTGTTACAATGGCAGAAGCATCCAATTTTCTTGCATCAAAGAGGTAGTAAATACATGTTTGTTTTTTTTGGGTATTTGACACTTCCAATTATCACATGTTAGCAGTCTAGCTATAAAAATAACCAAACATCTGTTGTGTCTCTTTGAATCAGGTATGCTGTTGTTACAGGAGGAAACAAGGGGATTGGGTTTGAAATATGTAAGCAATTAGCTTTGAAAGGGGTCACTGTGGTGCTAACAGCCAGAGATGCAAAAAGGGGTCTTGATTCTGTTGAAAAGCTCATCAAAGAGTGTGGTTTCTCTTCTGATATTTTGGTTGTTCATCAGCTGGATGTCACAGACTCTGCTAGTGTTGCTTCTCTAGCTGATTTCATTAAAACCAAGTTGGAAGCTTGATATCTTGGTATGTTTAATTAATTTCTCTGATTTCAGATTTGCTCATGATAAGAGATGTAGAAAGAGTAAAGTGAAGTTTTTAATTTGATTTCATTAAACGGTTTAGAGAAATATTAATTAATTAATTATACATAATATAGTGTTCTTTTCAGTGTTTCATGTAATTAAAAGACTAATAAACAGAGTAGTTTCTCATGATGTTTGCATATTAAAATATTTCTGGTTTATTCGGTGGATGATCATGATCATGAGAAAAGTTGGAACATTTGAGCAGGTGAACAATGCTGGTATTCTTGGAGCCATGGGAAACGCTGATGCTTTTGTAAGAGCTGTTCAAATTACTGGTGATTGGGTATGTTAGTCATATATATATTTCTTTTGTTTAGATATACAGTCTTTATCTTGTGTAGAAAATCCACACATTTTGTGTATTGATAATAAATTCAACCAAAATTCGTTTAATATGTTAATGTTTTCACTGTATTATTCTACATAGAATTCTATGTAGAATTGTTGTTGATAACTTGATTCGGATTCTAAAACATGAGGACGCTAGGTTCACAATTGATCAGTTTCTGTCATTCTATGGTATAATATGGGATTGTGTGGGGTTGAAGTTTTGTGGAATGTCTAACAAGAGTATCAACTTTCTTTTCGCTTATGTGTAGCCGGAAGGAGAACATGTCAACTGGAAAGAAATTGTGACCCAAACATTTGAGACAGCAGAAGAATGTCTGAACACGAACTACTACGGTGCTAAAAGAATGGTCGAAGCACTTGCTCCTCTCCTCCAATTATCTGATTCAGCAAGGATCGTCAATATCTCATCTTTATTGGGATTGTTGGAGGTAATAAGAAATTTATTGGACCTTATTTTTTATCTGTACAATGTCCAACTTAACTGAAGTATTAATGGTTATATATGTTGGTCCAGCACATACCAAATGAAAAGGTTAAAGGAGTGTTGAGCAATGTAGAAAGTCTAACGGAAGAGAAAATTGACGAGATATTGAACAAGCTTCTCAAGGATGTGAAAGAAGGATTGGTGGAAAAAGAAGGTTGGCCTTCATATTTATCAGCATACTTTCTGTCAAAAGCAGCTATGAATGCATACACAAGAATTCTGGCCAAGAAATACCCAACTTTCTTGGTGAATTGTGTTTGTCCAGGCTTTGTCAAAACTGATATAAATTGCAATGCTGGTCCCATGACTGTTGCTCAAGGAGCTGAAGGTCCTGTGAAGTTGACACTGTTACCATATGGTGGCTCTTCTGGTCTCTTCTTTCGTAAAGATCAGGTGTCATGCTTTTAAATACATTTCAGCTTTCTTGGTTTTTTTTTTTTTGGGGTAAGATTCTTGGTTTTTTTTTAATAAATAATAATGGTGCAATGTTCGCAAACAAAGTCGCTTATGGCTTCGAATCCTATGTTCTTTGTATTGGATCTACCCTATGGGTTATTATTTTAAAATTATACTTTAGCTCCTTAAATATTGAATTTTACTAAATTGCATGGTTCTAGGCAGCTGCATAGGCCTTAGATGGACCCGGCCGCCTCTAGTAATCGGCTAATGCAGTCGTCTAAGCCTTAGGCAGGCCCGACCAACGTGAGAAAGACCTAATTGGCCTTCCTAGGCAGCTAGGCTCCTAGGTAGCCTATGCACATGACTAGGTGGGCTAGGCAGAGTCAACGATATGTTGACTCCGTTAGGCATTTTTTTCTTTCTAAAACGACGATATTTTGGCTAGTTCTGCTTCACCGTTTAGACGGTCTAGGCGCTAGGCGTCAGTCTATCATACGACTGGCGTTTAGCGTCTACTAGAACATTGTCAATAGACTGGTGCCTAGCGCCTACTAGAATACTGCTACATTGATCGTCCTAAAAAGTTTTCTAACACCTACATGCTCTTTGAACCACCGCTAGCACAATCTTTATTGATACACGAGATAAGATATGATATGATTTGAGATTTTCAATTTGAATATGATTGGTATTTCATGTTATATAAAAAGCCCCGCCGAAGTGAATTCCCAAGTTGTGTGGGACCGTTTTCCGGTCCCACACCTATTTTGCCAACGGTGGAGTGGAATAGTCAATTTCCGACTTAATTAAACATGTAGTCTGAGACGGGCCACTGCAAGGGTTAGGGTGGGCTTACGCCATCTTGAATTTTGGTTAGGTAGCTACCGTTGAATCTTGATTATCGATTTGAATCATCTAATGATCTGATATTTTTTCTGATCTTATGCAATTGGTTGTTGATAAATTGGTTGTAGAAACCAATCACATATTAATCACACATTCATTGCAATTTTTATGTGTCATGAGATTAAGTGGGGTCAGGAAAAAGATCAAATCAGCAAAAATTCTTTGATTATGTCCTTGCATATAGTTATCTTCATTTAATACCATCTAAGTGCCAACAATTGTAAAAGCTATCCAATAATATGTAATTCCAATAAAAGAATGGTTGAAGCATTTGTTCCTCTTCACCAATTATTCGATTTAGCAAGTATCGTCAATATCTCCTCTTTTTGAAATCGTCATGTGGGAGAAACATCCACACATATTTATCATCAACTTAATGTTTTGCCTAGTAAATAACTTGTGAGTTTATTTTCTTTTTAATCTGATATAACCTTTACATTTTCAAATTTGCTTTCAAATCGATTTGAAAAGTGATATTTGTATCTCTTTTTGTCCTTCTTTCCACTATATATTTAATATCAACGCCTTCAATGTTCATAAATTGGATATAATAAGAAAATTTAAAGTTCTATTTTGTTGTCAAAAAAAAAAAAAAAAAAAATTAAAGATGCATGCATATATGGTTACTGCAAGTCTGTAACTATAGAAATCCAATGTGGAATGCTGTTTTCTTTTTGGCATTTTTGGTCATAAATTTGGGGTTGTATAATAATAATATTAATATATACTCATATCGACTTATAAAGACAGCATGACATGGGTTTTTTTTTACTTGTTTTTGGTCAGTATATTGAATTGAAAATTAGTCGGCTACTATTGTCTTTGGTCATCAAAAATGGGCGTCTCGTGTCTTTGCTAATATTGGAATTTTCCAATTATGTAATCATCAACAGCATGAACGGTATTGCTAAAATTAGAATTATCAACGTTTCATCCAAATAAAATATAAATTTCATATTTTAAATAAGAAAAAATTGTTGCTTTAAAATCATTTACATTAATGTTCTCAAATCTCCCATCGATAGACAAACTTTTTTTTTATCATTTCTAATTAGAAAGAAACGATTCCATTCATAAAAATAAGATTTTATTCTGATTCAAATTGTTTGTCAAAAAATAGTATCTTAATTTATGTTTAATCAACCATATTAGATTATGTGTATATATTTTTTTATAAAAATAATTAATTATAAATAATGATGTATATATAACCCATGATCCAATTTGTTTGATTGTTTAGATATAAATTAAAATATAATTTTTTAATAAATGAATTGAATCTTTTTATTGTGAACGCAGGACTTTTGCATATATTTTGGACTTTATTTATATATTCACTGAATCATATTCATATCCTAATAGTCCCTTAAAAAAGTGGATTTTTCACCATGTATGAAAGCCGAAAAGAAGAAGATAATAATGAAGAATACATAAAATACAATAAAATAAAATATTTGGATCCTCTGTATCTGATGTTCTGATCTGATCCAAATTCTTATTATATTCACTGCATCATATCCTAATAGTGGATTAAAAAAATGGATGTTCTAGCCATGTATGAAAGTCAAAAGGAAGAAGATAATTACTTCAAAAAAAAAAAAGGAAGAAGATAATAATGAAGAACTAATAAAATAATATAATGGTCATCTTCTTCTTTGGCTTAAATACTATAAAATACAATATAAAATAATATAATGGTCATCTTCTTCTTTGGCCTGCAAAATTAATATTAAACAATTGTACTAGTGGAGCAGTAGTTTTCGTACACGCATTTCATTGCTTCCTCCTTTTTTTTTTATATATACATATATAAATTTTTAAATCGATATTTATTGATATAATTTTATCGATACGTTCAATATGAATTTTTATATTTATAAATTTTTAAATCAATACGTATTGATATAATTTTATCGATACGTTCGATATGAATTTTTATATTTATATATTTTGATTCAAAGTTTATATACATTTGTCAAAACTTCTCCATAATCAGTGATCTACATATAACGCATCGATTGTTATATCAGTACAGACCTTAAATAAAAAAATATATAAAAAGTTGACGATGTTATAAATCAACCAATAATAAATTTAATAGACGAAGAATAAACGAAGAAGAGAGTGATAGACAGAGAGAGAACCAGACGAGAGGGAGAGAGACAAAAACTTTTCTTTATTGATGTCTGTCTGTTGATTGTGCTGTTAAATGCAGAGAACAGTGTAAAATATATATATGCAATTAAGAGGGGCGGTCAAACAAATACAGCTGTGGATGAAGGGAAAATAAATGGTACAAGAAGACATTCACACCGTTCATAACAGACGACAATTTATATATATATACACTTTAAATTCTTGATTGTCCTAAAAGAGACCAAACCCATTTTTTTTTTTCAGGTCATATACAATCAATGGCAAATCTAGCTCCGAGGTTGTATTCCACTTCACATTAATTATAGTTTCTTGTTCTATTTCTTAGCATCAATTTTCATCTTGGCCCATCCTTTTGTTTTTTTTGTTCTTAATTTATTTTTATCAAATTAATCAAATCATATATATATATATATATTGGGGGTTTGTTCAGGTATGCACTAGTTACAGGGTCAAACAAAGGGATTGGTTTTGAAACAGTGAGGCAATTAGCTTCGAATGGGATCATGGTGGTGCTGACATCAAGAGATGCGAAGAGAGGACTTGAAGCTATGGAGAAATTAAAAGCAGATGGTCTCTCTGATAAAGTTGTTTTTCATCAGCTTGATGTTGCTGATCCTGCTAGTGTTGCTTCTCTTGTAGATTTCATCAGGAACCAGTTTGGCAAGCTAGATATCTTGGTATTGTATATTTTGTATATATATATATATAAATGATTTTTAATGTTGATTTTTATATATGTTTGATAAGTGTGGATTGGTGGGATGTGATTGAGAAAATTTTGAAATGACTTTACAGGTGAATAATGCAGGAATTGGTGGACTTGTAGTAGACTCTGATGCATTTACAAAATTTACCCAACTTTCTGGTGGTGGATTTGTAAGTGTTATTGTGTACTTTTTTCCCTTTTTTTTAGTCGGGTATACCGTAAATCAACCTCAGTATATTTTCTTTTCGTACCGTATATATATATATATATATATATAATGAATTTTTTTTGTTGCTTAATGCAGCCACTAGGAGAGGATGCTTGGAGGGAAATTGCTATTCCAACAGTTGAAGGGACAAAAGAATGTCTTAATATAAACTACTATGGTGCCAAAAGAATGGTTGATGGACTTCTTCCCCTCCTTCAATTATCTGATTCTCCGAACATCGTCAATGTCTCCACTTTTCTAGGATCATTGAAGGTAAACAAATTAAAATCATTTGTCGATTTTTTAATAATAAAAATAGATTTTAGACGTCTATTTCAATAACATTATACACTTGCACAATCTCTAACCAAAGTTTTATTTCGTGTGATGTTGATCCAGCATATACCAAATGAAGGGGTAAGAGAAGTGTTAAACGACGTTGAAAGTCTTACGGAAGAAAAAGTGGATGAATTGTTGAACAAGTTTTCGAAGGATTTCAAAGAGGAGTTGTTAGAGAAAGAAGGATGGCCAACTTATATTTCTGCTTACATTCTCTCAAAAGCATGCTTGAATGCTTACACTAGGATTTTGGCCAAAAAGTACCCAAATTTCATGATCAATTCTGTGTGTCCTGGCTTTGTCAAAACTGACCTAACTTGTAACAGTGGCATCTTCACTGCCATTGAAGGAGCCCAAAACCCAGTAAGGTTGGCTCTACTACCTCACGGTGGGCCTTCTGGTTGCTTCTTTAATCAACGTGAAATGTCATGTTTTTGATTGAAAACGATGATTCTCCTATGTACGTGATAAAATATATGGAAATATATCCATATTAAATTTATTGTCTAATAATGTGCTTCACTGCTTCAAGTCGATGGATTTGTGTATCTCCTTTTATTAAATCATAATTAATTTAATTTGGTATTCTGATGCCAATTATTTAATTTCATGGGTGGTTTTTTTTTTAATTTCTTTCACTGAGTATTTAAGTCCAACTATAATTGAAGCAACGTTTAAAATTGCATAAAGAAATTATTAAAATTTGTTAGAAATCTCCATTAAAACTTATTATCAAGTGTCATGCTTTTTGACTTTTCTAAAAACCAAAAAGTGTCATGTTTTGACTGAAATAATTGTCGATCTAATATTTGTTTAATCAGTATAATTGCATTTAAGTTTAAATAAAAATGTTGATATGTTAATTTTTAATGGGGTTTTATTGGAAAGGTGATGCTTTAAGAATTAAGAAATAATTAGGGTGCTAGCACCACTCTCATTTTAATTTTAAATCTAAAATTATATGTAAAAAAAAAAATTTAAATCTAAAATTTTTAAATATTAACAAGCTCAAATGATTTTGGGCCTCGGAGTGGGCCTATGAGAGAAAAGGATATAGCCCAATATTTTGAATTTTAGTGGGCTAAAAAGATGGGCTCCAAGCCTAAATAAGTCTCTATCGGTAACGCCGTTAAATGTGGTCCGTTGGTTTGGTTTTTAACCTAATACATATTTAATTACCAAATTAAAATCTATTAACCGGAAATAAAAATAAAGAGAATTAAGTTTTATTTAGAAAAAAAAGAAATTTAAATCTGTAATCTCATGATGCAGGGATGAGGAGTTTTATCAACGGATCAACATCATTTCGTCATATTTTTAATTTTTTTAAACCCAAGTGATATTGATTGGAATTTGGAATCTTACAACTTGCATTATATATCTTGGACTTTTTATTTTTTATCTACAAGATATTGTATTCTATGAATACTCCCATTTAATATTCAATTTCAGCTGACGACTTATGAAAAGAATCGAAGACAGAGAAACAAACAATGTGTAAAATTATTTTTTGCCGGAAAATGATCATTTCCCTAATAAAATATTGTCTGCATATGACAGAAAACCTAATTATTATGTTGCATTATCATTTATCACGAATGGTGTACAAAATTTCAACATTTTTGACTTTTTATCGATTTGATCAGTTCTATTTATTCGGTTTGCTCTTACATTTCAGTTCTCACATTTCAATAATCGATGGAGAAAGCAGTTCAACAAAGGTGTTTTTCTTATATATTTCTTCTACAATTGATAAATCTAGTTATCTCTTTTTATCAATCTTTTAACATATATATATATATATATATATATAAACAATATTTGTGGTAATAATTTTCAGGTATGCAGTAGTTACAGGGTCGTACAAAGGGATTGGTTTTGAAATAGTGAAGCAATTAGCTTCAAATGGGATCAAGGTGGTTCTAACATCAAGAGATGAGAAGAAAGGACTTGAAGCTGTTGACAAACTAAAATCAGAGGATGATGGTCTCTCTTCTGATAAAGTTGTTTTTCATCAGCTTGATGTCACAGATCCTGCTAGCATCGCTTCCCTTGTTGATTTCATCAAAAACCAGTTTGGCAAGCTAGATATCTTGGTAATATATATTGAATTTCAATGTTGGATATCTGTGAATTAATGGATATATATATATATATATATAATGAGAAAAATTGGAATGATTTTATAGGTGAACAATGCAGGAATTGCTGGAGTTATATTAGATGCTGATGCATACACAAGAGCCACCAAACTTGCTGGTGGTGATTTTGTAAGTATATTAATTCAATATTGTGCATATGCTATTATATAATTATATGTTTGTTTGCAGTACTGATAATGGTGGTTTTTCTGATGAATTAATGAAGCCAGATGGAGAGGATTATTGGAAAGAAATTGAGACTCCATCAATTGAGGGGGCAAAAGAATGTTTGAATACCAACTACTACGGTCCAAAGAGAATGATCGAAGCATTTGTTCCCCTTCTTCTATTATCTGATTCTGCAAGGATAGTCAATGTCTCTTCGTTAAAAGGATTGTTGAAGGTACGTAATTAAATAAATTATTAACTAATATCAGAAAAAATTATACGGGATTCTCGGCTCCTGATAATTTTCGATATTAAAATTACTTTTTGCTACTACTGCTGAACCAGTATATACCAAATGATCGATTAGACAAGCGTTGGATGACATTGAAAACCTCACAGAAGAGAGAATTGACAAGTTTTCGGACAAGTATCTCCAGGATTTCGAAGAAGGATTGTTGGAAAAAGAAGGTTGGTCGTCATATCTATCTGCTTATACAGTTTCAAAAGCGCTTTTGAATGCCTACACAAGAATTCTAGCAAGGAAGTACACAGATTTCTTGATCAATTGTGTGTGTCCCGGCTTTGTCAAAACTGACATAACTTGCGACAATGGGGTCTATACTGCAGCTGAAGGAGCCGAAAGTCCGGTGAGATTGGCTCTCCTCCCTCTTGGCGGGCCTTCGGGTTTTCTTTTCAGTCGACATGAAATGTTGTCATATTTTTAAATGAAAGAAAAAAAATATTTGTTAGCTAATGATTTTCTTCAAGTCAATCGATTGTTAATGCCATTTTCATTTAAGTAAATTTAAGTACAAGTTCAATTCTAGCATTGTTGAATTTGCTTTCATGTGGTCTCTTGCTCAATTGATGCTACTTTTATGGATATTGTAAATGATTTATAAGTATAATATTACCCCGTTGAAAATTATAACGCGCGGGATATTGTAAATGATTTATAAGTATAATGTTAAGGTTCTTTCTTTGAAAGGAAAATTTTGAAATATCAAACCCTATTTCACGCTTCCGCCGCTTTTTTGAACCGATTTTTCCCTATAATTGGTATCAGAGTCTGGTTGAACCCTTAATTAATTGATATATATATATATATATATATATACACACGTGAATCTTTTTCTTTTTATTATATATATGCATGTTTTAGAAAGAGATGACACTCTAGGTATTCACATATATATTCACATTGGAATGTATGGATATATGTATGTTTTATATGTGGATTGTTATTGCTCAATTTTGGTCCTAGAATTTCAATGTATTTTTTATTTTGGGATTGTAACAAGAAGGGTGGTCTATCATCGCCATAATTTTCTTCTTGGTAGTTGCTAAGTTTTTTATTTATTTTTGCTATTGTAATAAAAATACTACAGAAAAATATTGTATTAAAAAAAACTGAATGTATTTTATTATTTAAAATTCTTCTGTAATACATTCAAGTATCGAAGACTCTAAGGTTTGAAGAATTGGAAACAAACGGAACAAGTTTGGGACTGTGCGAGCCATAGCAACAAACGTGCAAGCGAATGAGCACGAGGCCACAATTGTTGTGGCATGGGCTGCGCACGGCAGCCCTATGGAAACCATGGGCAGCGCATGGCAGCCCTTTATGGGGATATGGGATGCGCACGCCCATGGGAGGCAACCAAGGGGTGTGCAAACGATGGACGCATGAAGACTTGTTCGCTAAGAAATGAGTTTTTTATTGTATTCCAAATATTGTAATTTACTTGTTTTTTTAGGATGGATCAAAATTGTAGCTATTTTTATTTTCGTAAATATTGCAATGTTTGTCATTGTTTGATAACATGTCATATAGAATAGGAGTGTCACTCATATATCTCTTTTGGTATGAACATGCATTGAATGATTTAGGTATCTAATTGACATCTAGATAACTTGGTAAATCATTCTATGGAATTTGATCACACACCTTAAATAATTGAGTGGGAGAAGGTGTTTTAGAACACTTACGGCCTCCAAGTTTAGTTGAGCTTTATGTTTCGTGTAATAAACCCCAAAGGGATATTCATGAATGGAATTTAGCAAGATATTTCCTTACAAGGATATACTAGACAATTAACCCAAACGATATCTACTCCTACATGAGGGGTATTCGTGAGGGAATATATTGAAGGTCGATAACTTGGTAACACACTCAATGTGGTTTTATTGATATCCTCCCAAGAGTTCTTGTTAATATAAATCACAAAGCTAAATTGAAAAAGCTGATTGTTATGTTAACAATTATGCGGTACCTAATCTTACTAGTAAATGATGCGAACTCCCAAATGAGGCGTGACATTTACGGATGTTGGATCACCGTTGAATTTTATGATTGAATTACTTAATTCAAGATAAATATTCAAAAGTGCTTTATCATGATTGTTTACTTATATAATTTTTGTTTTATTCAGAAATCATGACCCCATCCCTAATCAACATCCTAAAAGATAATACTTTAACTGGTGATAATTATGTCACATGAAAAAGGAAAATTGGGCTTTTGTTGCAATCTAAAAAGCATAAGTTCGTTTTGACAACTCCTAAACCACCTGCTCTTACTAATGAATCTAACGAGCAGCAAAGAGACGAGTATAATTTTATACAACTGCATAAGGTTTTATACAACTGCATATACATGTTGATAACATTATTTGACCTTGTGTAAATAAAATGCTAATGTTGTTTAATATTCACTTGAACTTCTAGTTAGTTGCTATAAGACCTTGAAAATTAGGCTAAGTAGAACTTTCTTCCTCAACATAGATTAATTTAGTTTGTCCACCTTAACAAGAATATATGATCAATTCTTGTTTTCTTTTTGGTATGGGGATTTTGAGTATAACAAATTGTCCAATGTTTGACAATGCAGCCAGGGCTACATTGTTTCGATTGGAATGAACTTGCAACTCAAAATTATGAGATGGCAGAAGAGTGTCTAAAGATAAATTATTACTGGTGCCAAAAGAATGATTGAAACACATATTTCTCTTCTCCAATTATCCGATTCTGTTAGGATCGTGAATGTTTCCTCCTCAGCAGGATTGTTGCAGGTAAAGACTACAAAAAACTTTCATTCCAAGAGAAAGTTTTGTATACTTTTACAAATCATCATATTGTTGAGTTACATATGTGCATATATAAAGTCCTTTTACCCAAAATTTTCTTTCATGTTTTTCCTAGAATGTAGAAAATGAATATGCTAAAGCAGTGTTAACCGATGTTGAAAATCTAACGGAAGAGAAAATTGACGAGTTATTGAACAATTTTATGAAAGATTTCAAAGAAGGATCCTTGGAGAAGGAAGGCTGGCGAACATATCTATCTGCCTACACCGTCTCGAAAGCAACTTTGAATGCCTACACAAGATTGCTGGCCAACAAGTACCCTGATATCTTGATCAATTCAGTTTGTCCAGGCCATGTAAAAACCAACATAATTTGCAATACTGGCGTCTTCACTCCTTCTGAAGGTGCTCAACCTGTCGTGAGGTTGGCTTTATTGTTTCAAAATGGACCTTCCGGTCTATTCTTTTCTCGAAATGAAATGTCATGTTTTGAATGAAAATTGTCCTTTTTAATTTGAGAATAAAATGGTTTTTATGTATGGTTAATGATGGAAATGTTGTATTCCACTTATTTCTAGTAGCAATTTAATAAATAAATATATTTAGAAAATTATTTTTCTTCTTTAAGTTTATCTAGCTCTGTTCGCCCTACTTCTAAAAAAAATTAGAATAAATTGATAAATAAATATTGAGGAAGGTTAGGCTTTTTAAATTTTTTTCCAAATGGTATTGGCATGTGACATGTCAACATTACATCACTCACCACATAATATCATGATTTACAAGATGTTGAAATGTTACGTGCCAACACCATTTGGGAAGCCTAGCATTATTCATAAATATTTTTGAAAAACAAGAATGCACTAGGTGAGTGATTTACTATTAGCAATTCTACCATTCCCTTGTATAAAATATAAATACAATAAATTAAATTTATAGGCTTGAAATTTGTAATTCCGTAATAAAATAAATAAATTAAAATAACACTTAATTATTTTTAACATTAAAACAAAACACTTATTAATTATTATTTTTTTTCCAAAAGTCCGGGCCTTTTGGATCTTCATATGTCTGTAATGGGCTTTGTTTGAGTGAAATCGATTGAATTGGTGGGCTCGATCCTATCCAAGTCCAACAGATCATACAGAACCCAGGCCCAGTCACCACTCGCAATGGATTGGTCACAACTCACAAAAATTCTTATGCTCCAAAAAGACGATTTGAGCTTCAACAATAATCAAATCTCACGACCCAAACACAGACAATAATAAAAGAGTGTATAATAATTTCATTGCATTTGTTGGATTTTTTCATGAGAAGAAAATCAACGGCTGCGATTCAGAACAGAACATATTTCATTTGAGGTTGCATGAATGATGCTAGAGACCGTGACTCGATTTTCACACAGTTGACTAGATATTATTTTTGTTTGATCTCTCACTGTATTTAATTTATAGTAAGCTATTTGATTTCAATTCTCTATAAGTTTTTCTACTGTACCGTGTAAATTTTTTTCCAAAGATAACTCCAAAATTCATCCAATTCAACTACTCGCATTGCTTCTTCTTTTTGGAACCCCATTTTCATTTCTTCACTCAAAAGAAGGAAAAAAAAAAACATGGAAGAAGCATCCACCTTTCTTGCAGCTAAAAGGTATGGTCTTGTTGTTTCTCGAATCACTCTTAAAACTATATAAACCAGTTTAATTTTGTGTTATGGTTGTAATTGCATACCCATTTAAGTTTCAAACATTTGTTTACTTTTACTGGCACTTATAATTTCAGTCAAATATGTTTGAATTGTAATTTTTTCACTCATATTTCTTAAATATATTTCATATCTATGTGATTGCTTTAAATAATTCTTTACATTGCTGTTATTGTTTGAATTTTCAATATCAAGGTATGCAGTAGTTACAGGAGCAAATAAGGGAATTGGGTTTGAAATATGCAAGCAATTGGCTTCTAAAGGGGTTGTGGTGGTACTAACTTCCAGAGATGAGAAAAGAGGCCTTGAAGCTGTTGAAAAGCTGAAAAAAATCAGAGGGTCTCTCTGATTATGTGATCTTTCATCAACTTGATATCACAGATCCTGCTAGCATTGCTTCTCTTGCACACTTCATCAAAACTCAGTTTGGAAAACTTGATATCTTGGTATGCTTGACAACTCATTTCTTGAATTCCACTTGTTAATTCTATGTTGGCTTATTGATTAGTATGTGAATTAACCCAATTTAAATGAAGGATTATTATACTTGAATTGTTTGTCTATTGCCAGATATAATGTATATATATCTTTGTATGTATTTGTGTATTTTATCCTGGTTCACAGAATCAGTTTGTAACATAATAATTAGAAGTTTACAAGTTCAATATCTCTAATGAAGTTCACTATTAGAGAATGATAAATTATAAATTATGTTCTTTTATCTTATTTGCACATGAACTTTGTGCTCACTTATCTAAAAACAATGAGCCTAGCTCCAAATCACTGTATGTCCTCATGGTTAACTTGTGAATGTGAAGTAAATAATGAGGAAAAAAAAAAGGGTTTCTGTGCAGGTGAACAATGCAGCTACCAGTGGAGTTATATTGGACTCTGAAGCATTTGTGAGAGCGTTTGAAGCGGCTGGTGGTTGGGTAAATATTCTATACATTAATGTTTTTTTGCTGTCAAGTGGTTTTGAAGTTTTACTTTAAACCATGCCAGTACATAATTGACCTTGTGAAATTAAATGCTCATGTTGTTTATTATCCTACTGTCAATATCTAGATCCTAAAGTTTGTCGACCTTAACATGCATATATGATAAATTCTTGGCTACGGGATTTTGTGTCTGATGACCTTGTCTCCAATTTTTGAGATTGCAGTCACAGGGACAACATTTCAATTGGAATGAACTTGCAACCCAAACGTTTGAGGTGGTAGAAGAGTGTCTGAAGACAAATTATTATGGTGCCAAAAGAATGGTTGAAGCACTTATTTCCCTCCTCCAGTTATCTGATTCAGCAAGGATCGTGAATGTTTCCTCTGTGGGAGGCTTGTTGAAGGTAAAGAACCTTCCTTCCCAGAAATTTTGTTTGTATTCTTTTTATAAACAGGAAGTCGATGCTAGTGCACCATTAAAGAATAGTAAACAAACAAGATTATACTAAACGTGGACCATCTTGCTGTTTAAAGACAAACTATTAGTTCCATAAAACATAAAAAATGATAAATATGGTTACATAAGTTAGACTTTATAGATCTTTGTTGGCATTTTGTAAACATGATTATATTATGCATAATTTGATTTAAATTTGGAGTAAATTGTCAACTTATATCCCAGAAACCACTAAAGAAATATAAGATCAAGTAATTCAGATTTGTTGCTTTATCACATAAAGGTGCACTTTTTCCACAAATTGTTTACTTACTTAACTCTCTACATATTTAGACAATCTTGCATTTATTCTTTCACAACTATCATCATTGTTGAATTAGATATAATGTACACAAAGTCCTTTTAACCCGAGTTTTCCTTTCATATTAACCCAGCATATACCAATTGAACGGGATATAACAATGTTGAGCGATGTTGAAAGTCTTACAGAAGAGAAAATTGACGAGTTTTTGAACAAATTTATAAAGGATTTCAAAGAAGGATCCTTGGAGAAACAAGGGTGGAAACCATATCTATCCACCTACACCGTCTCGAAAGCAGCTCTGAATGCATACACAAGAATGCTGGCCAACAAGTACCCAAATATTTTGATCAACTGTGTCTGCCCTGGTTATGTCAAAACTGACATAAATTGTAATACTGGCATCTTCACTCCTTCTGAAGGTGCCCAATTTACTGTGAGATTAGCTCTACTGCCTCAAAGTGGACCTTCTGGCCTTTTCTTTTCTCGAAATGAAGTGTCATGTTTTTGAATGGAAATTATCCGTTTAATCTGAGACTTAAAATGGTTTATATGTATGGTTTTTGTAAATGTTTTGTCAAATGATGTTGGCCAAGTAAATGGTCTGTAAATTTCTTTCTTTCTTTTATTTAATAAGAAATTTTGAGCTAGGAGACTTACTGTAAATTATGAGCTAGGGGACCCTTTCATTAATCATACAATAAATTTGATGAAATCCAAATGTTCATATCTAAGAATTTATAAATAAATATGGATAAAAAGAATTAAAGATATTTTATGTGGTCACACTTCATGTGATGATAAAATTAGAAATAATGCTACGATGTCAAAAATTTATCAAAATTCATTGTTTGAATGATATCTCAAGCTGATTTATAACTATCAAATCATAAGTATATCATCACAAATTAGTTTATTGTATCGTTTTTGGTAAAAAAAAAAAAAAAGTATCAGTGATGCTATATATCCCATCTAAAATCTCACATTTTTATCCCAACACATGTGGTACTTGAAATGTCAAATGATGAACAGGTTTTTAGGTGAGATGTTTAGCATTATTAAAAAAATATTTGGACAATTTTTTTTTTTTTTTTTTGGGAATATAGCATTATTCTAAAACTCAATATATGGTATTAATCAAAATCACCCAGGTCCTATCTTAATATATTGGGCTTTATGCGGCCATTAATGGACTTGAGACGTATTTCTGCCAAATGAACCAAAAACTATTGGGGACCGGACCGATATACTCGAATTGATTATAAACGGTTGTGAGAAGCTAGACTCGTTCTCTCGAGTCTCATGGTTCACTCACTCTCTCGGCTTCCATCGTTCGTCCATCAACGACTCAATCACCGCCGTCAAATGTCAACGCCGCCACCATCCAAAGTAGATGGCAAAGGCGTTCAAATGCATTGTAAATGTAAAGGTATTTTTCTGTTCTGTTTTAGTTTTCCTTTATCCATCCTCTCACTCGATCTCTCTCTCTCTCTCTCTCTCTCTCTCTCTCTTTAATTCTCTGCTTTATAGAAAGAGTTGTTTCACCAAGAATCGTCCAGCGAGATCGGTGAAACTCAGTGACGCGGCCGATCGCTTCTGGATTCGATGTGCCTGGCACGTCATCACTGTTTACTGATATGTCCATGACGTGCTCGGCCACGTCATTGAAGTATAATGATGTGTCTGGACACGGCAGCATCATATGATGTGTACTCGGTGACGCCCCCAGCAGGTTCAGCATTCACTGGTGACGTGCTTGAACACATCATCATAATGTGATGTGTGTGCGATGACGTGCTCGAACACGTCAGCGCTACTTGATGACGTTCCCGGGCACGTCATCACTTAAAAATATTTTTTTTTCGAAACGACGTGTCCTCAGGGCCGGCTTGACGTTATTGGGATCCGGGACGAATATTTTAGAAATGGAAAAATAAGCTTCATGACACGTCAAATGAGAAAAAAAATCTAAATTGAAAATAAAAATCCAGAAACAAAATACAAAATCAGCTGTTTGTCTTGGTCCAATTTAACTTTTTTTGTTTAACTTTTAAGCTTTTTATAGGCTTCGTTGATCTCAAATATTTAGACCAATACTCAAAACAAATATTTGGATCTTTATAATCTGAAATAAATAAAAATGGGCATTTAAACTAAAACTCAAACATGTAAAAATGAAAATGGACCCCTAAACTAATATGGAAACATGAAAATGGACCCCTAAATTAATACTCACAACATTAAATCCGGTCCTTTAAAGAATAGGCCCGTGGCGGCCGCCCCTCTACCAATACAGTAGGGCCGGCCCTACGTGTCCTTATTGAGTATAGACTTTAGCGAACACTGTCTTCTTTCACGATTCTCTTTTCCCGATTTGAAGTTTTATTTTTTTTATATACATTTGATGGAATTGTTTGTTTATTTGTTTAATGTTATAATGTTATCTTTTAAATTTAAAACAGTTTTCTGTTTCTTATTCTGCAAAAGAGGTTCATTTATAATGTATTAGATGGGTTTAATGGAGTGTTTACTGCAAATTTTGTGCTAGAATTGAATTGTTGCATCATATCCAACTAGTATATATACTTGTGTCTAAAAATTTGAAAATATAGCTGCGGACTCGAAACCTGTTTATAAATTATAAATCCAGTTAGTTTTCAGTTTTCACAAGCACTGTTTAATACAATTAGTGTTGTATCAGACTATCAGAGTCAATTAGTGTTGTCTTCTTTCTTTCAAAGTCATTTTTAATAAGATGCATAGATAGCTCATCTGTTTTCAACTGCACGGTGGTGCATGAAGTACAAGTGTCAAAATTTCTGGTAGAAGTGTAAATAGAGTTTCTGATAAACAAATTTGAAGCCATTCAAATACCAGACAAGGCAATGCTTCTTTTTTAAATTCCATTTTCATTTCTGAACCAAAAAACCAAAAAGGAAAAAAAAAAATGGAAGAAGCATCCACCTTTCTTGACGCAAAGAGGTATATTCTTCTTGTTTCTTGAATTACTTTTATATCTTATGCTGTAATTTATACTAGTTTAAGCTTCAAACTTTGTTTACTACACTTTCATATATATGTTCTTGCTTTAAACATTTGTTTACATTTCTATTGATGATTAGATTTTCAATTTCAAGGTATGCAGTAGTTACAGGAGCAAATAAGGGAATTGGGTTTGAAATATGTAATCAATTGGCTTCTAAAGGGGTTGTGGTGGTGCTAACTTCCCGAGATGAGAAAAGAGGCCTTGAAGCTGTTGAGAAGCTGAGAGAATCAGGTCTCTCTGATTATGTGATCTTTCATCTACTTGATGTCACAGATCCAGCTAGCATTGCTTCTCTTGCAGACTTCATCAAAACTCAATTTGGAAAACTTGACATCTTGGTACATATTACTATATTAGCAACTCATTTGTTGAAAAATTTACTTTGTTTAATCAATTCCATAGCTTTTCTTGAATCTCACCAAAATGTATAATATGAGAAAAAATGGGATCATGTACAGGTGAACAATGCAGGGATTGGAGGATCAATATTAGACTCTGATGCATTTGCAAGAGCCAGTGAAGCAGCTGGTGGTTGGGTAAGTTTCCATATGTCAACGTTCCTTTTCAGTGAACTTAATTAATTGGCTTTACAACTTCTAATCAAAAAGAAGGATGACTATGTTTATTTGCTGCCTAGATTTTGTTATGCGGTTTGTTGTTGCTCATTTTGACATTTTACTTTGATACATGCTGGAATGTGGAGTTGAAATGATTTCTGAAGAAAGATGAAAAAAAGTTTGATAGGGCTATATAGTACATAGAAGTAAGAAATTGAACCATAATTGATCTTGAAGAAGTTCGATATATATAATCACATGAACTCAACATGCAGTAATTTAATTTTTTACTAATTCAAGTATTGTCACTATATCTTATATGAAGAACCTGAACTTACTTCACCATAATACATTAATACATGTATAATATAGGGAAAGTATCATTTTCTCTCCTGACGTTTGCTTTATTGTTAAGACGAGGACAGGGTTTGACCATATTGGCCGGTCTCCCTCCTCAAATGGAAAGAATGTATTATATGCCCCTTCTGTTATCTTTTCTGTCCATTAAATGTATTTTATACCCCTTCTGTTAATTTTGCTCCATATCATTACCATTTTACCCTCGAAATATTCATTAAATAAATAATTTATTAAAAAACAAAAAACAAAAAACAAAATTAAAAAAATTAAAAAAGGATGGATCTCCATCGTTCATCTCAAATATGGACGGTGGAGATATTATTTTTATTTTTATTTAAATTTAATAATAAAAAATTAAAAATAAAGAATTTAAAAACCATAAAAATTAAAAAAAAAAGATCTGGATAGTAGATCTCCAGATCTTATTCATCTTCACCAAGCACACCAAGAATGCAAGAACAATATTCATCTTCAATCTTCATCACACCATCCACATTTCTCATCATCACACCAGTTCATATTCAACAACACCAAACCCATTCAAATTTATCTCCATTCCAGAAACCAAGCACACACACCATCACCATCATCAGTTCATCACCATCATCGGTTCACCACCATCACCACTACCACACAACTCAAAACTCATCTCCAGCCCAGAAACCAAGCACACACACCATCACCATCATTAGTTCATCACCATCATTGGTTCACCGCCATCACCACTACCACACAACTCAAAACCCACTTACAAACACAGCCCAGAAAACCCAGATCGGAGTGAGAGATTGAGATGAGAGAGAAGATAGTTCGATGAGATCGAACTCAAACCAGAAGCGACGGCGACGACCGGAAGCCCGATCGGCGCTCGAACTCACTGAATCAGCGCTCGCACGAGTCGCACCAGGTCATCCCGTTCTCTCTCCATCGTCTGAATCTATGGCGAAAATGGGAAAGTTTCGCTCTTGGCGGCGGCTGTGGGGTTTGATTGGCTGATGGTGTTGGCGACGACGGGGAAGATGGATTTTGGGTTTTGGATTTTGGATTTTCGGTTTTGGTTTTGCGTTGGTGCAGAAAAGAAAAGGTAAGGTTGGTTTTGGTCTGAATCCAAGGATGGATTTTGGTTTTATGTTTTATGTTTTATTTATTTATTTATTTATTTATTTTGTGAAATGTAATGGGTGGAGGAGCGAATTGGCTTGATCTCCTCCACTCATTTGATTTTTTATTTAATATATTATTTATTATAAATATCAAATTACGTTTTTAACCTTCAACACTTATTACCTTTAATATCCCCACCAATGAGATTACGAAATTACCCTCCTTCATTAACGGTCAACTTGATTTTTGGATGGAATTCCTAACAAAAGGGGCTCATTTTCCATTAATTCTATTTGAGGGGATTAAAGGCCAATATGGCCAAACCCTGTTCTCGTCTTAACAATAGAGCAAACGTCAGGGGGGGAAAATGATACTTTCCCTATAATATAAAGTCAGAATTGGAAGATTTTGAATCTGAAGTTTTTGTCCGATATTTAACGAGACGATCATTTTTTTTGTTGATGCAGCCAGAGGGGGAGCATGTTAATTGGAATGAACTTGTAACTCAAACTTTTGAGATGGCAGAAGATTGCCTGAAGACAAACTACTATGGTGCAAAAGGAATGGCTGAAGCACTTATTCCCCTCCTCCAATTATCCGATTCACCGAGGATCGTGAATGTTTCGTCTACGCTGGGATTGTTGATGGTAATGATCTTTCTTTCCAATACATATTTCTTTCTATTGGGTCCATGTACTCTGCTTCTAAACATTATCTAAAATATTGGTCCATATACTCTGCTTCTAAAATGCTTCATTAGTTAAATTCAAGTACATATTTTTAGAGATCATTGTTGACAAAATGTTTTCATGTTGCTAATTTCTATGACTTCAAGAAACTAAAGGTGATCGAGTCATTTCCTTTCAAGATTCATCACTTAAATGCATGTTGTGTCCGATGAAATTCTGTTATCACCTTAGCTATCTATATACAGATTCTAGCAATTATCTCTGATGAATGTGAATTATTGTCATTACTTATATTCAAACGTATGTCATGTCTTAATAAACACGATTACCAAAGTTTTCTGTGTCATGTTCGCCCAGAATATCCCAAATGAATCCACAAGAGCAGTGTTAAGCGACGTTGAAAGCCTTACAGAAGAGAAAATTGATGAAGTACTGAACAAGTTTCTGAAGGATTTCAATGAAGATTTGTTAGAGAGAGAAGGTTGGCCTACATATTTGTCTGCCTACATCGTCTCGAAAGCAACTCTAAATGCATACACAAGGATCCTGACCAACAAGTACCCAGATTTCTTGGTCAATTCAGTCTGCCCCGGATTTGTTAAAACTGACATGACTTGCAATATTGGCCTCCACACTGCTGCTGAAGGAGCCCAAAGTCCTGTGAGGTTGGCCCTACTGCCTCCTGGTGGAATTTCTTGTCTTTTCTTTGATGGAAATGAAATTTCATGCTTTTGAATGAAAATTATTGATGTAGTTATAATCTCCTATAGTCCTATTCAAGGGGATAGACTAGGGGTAACTCCATTAAGTCTCTATCAATAACTCCGTTAAATGTGGTCTCGAAAGCAGCTCTGAATGCATACACAAGAATGCTGGCCAACAAGTACCCAAATATTTTGATCAATTGTGTCTGCCCTGGTTATGTCAAAACTGACATAAATTGCAATACTGGCATCTTCAATCCTTTTGAAGGTGTCCAATTTGCTGTGAGATTGGCTCTACTGCCGAAATAAGATATCATGTTTTTGAATGGAAATTATCCATTTTAATTCGAGACTTAAAATGGTTCTTATGTATGGTTTTTGTAAATGTTTTGTCAAATGATATTGGCCAAGTAAATGGTCTGTAAATTTCTTTCTTTTAATTAGATTAAGTTACGAGATATTCAGTCCCGATATCATCTAAAATAGTACTACAAATCCATATTTCATTTATTTAATAAGAAATTTTGAACTAGGAGACTCTTACTGTAAATTATGAGCCAGGGGACACTTTCATTAAGCATACAATAAATTTGATGAAAGCTGAATGTTCATATAAATATAGATATAAAGAATTAAGAGCAATACTACGATGTCAAAAAATTTACCAAAATTCATTGTTCAAATAATGTTACATATTGATTTATAACTATCACTATATCAGTATTATCGTCATAAATTAATTTGTCACATTATTTTGATAAAAAAATATTTTGTCACATCATTTAGGTAAAAAAAATATTTGGACAATTTTTGTTGGGAGTATAGCATTATTCTAAAACTGAATATATTGTATTAATCAAAATCATCCGGGCCCTATCTTAATATATTGGGCTTTATGCTGCCTATTTGGGCAATTAACGGACTTGAGACATATTTCTGTTAAATGAACCAAAAAGGGTTGGGGATCGGACCGATGTAATCGAAGCCCTGATTTTATTGGATTAAACAGATGTGAGAAGCTGGACTTGTTCTCTCGAGTCTCGTCTGTTTCACTCACTCTCTCGCCTTCCATCGTTCGTCCATCAGCGACTCAATCGCCGCCGCCATCCAGAGCCGGCCCAGGGCACATCATTTGTAGGGCCTCCAAATTTATAAAATGAGTTTAATATATAATTGGTTGAATTCTGAAATAAAAAAAATGCCCAATATAAATGATTTGTTTAAGAAAAACAAGGACCTTGTTTTTACAAAGTCCAAACATTACAAAAAAATTTATAATAATAGAAATGCCCTATTTTAAAATGATGTCATAGTTTAATAGATTTTATTTTTATAAAAAATATATTATTTTATTGATTTTTTTTTCTGAACAATGCCCAATTTTGGAAAACAAATAACAATTTTTTTTCAAAAAAAAAATCTTTAAGGTTTCAATGTTTTATCACTTATTCAATTCTTGTTTTTCTAGTTCTCAATCCACCACTCACTAGAGAAAAAAAAAACCTACTAACTTTACTTATCTTTTTCTCTCTCAATCTAAACTCTCAAGTCTCAGACAATCTTCTCAGTTTCTCTCACTTCTCACCTTTTTTCAACACTCTCAAGTTTCAACTCTCAAGTCCCCATTCTTTTTCTCATTTTCTGTATAGCTACATACTCTCAATCTCTCATTTCAGACTCTTAGTCTTAGTCTCTCACTGCCCCAAGTAATTTCTAATTTCGTTTTTGTTTATAATTTTTATTTTAATGTCCTATTGTTTTATTTAATGTTCAGAAAACATCAATGTTTATCAAATTTTCGTTCTTTTAGTACACTTGTACCACTAAATCATGTTGTTTACAGGCCTTGATTTTGTTTAATGTTTATATGCTTCTTGGCCTATTGTTCTATTTAGTTGCTTGTTAACTTTTATTTTATATTGTATTTTCAAGCAAAAAAAAAATCAATCTTATAGGATAGGCATAGCGGGACTGGTGGACTTGCTGAATCCAATTGCTTGAATGCTTGATAGGTTTTATTGTTCTGTTTCGTGTTTCACTTTGAGTGTTAGTTTGTTTGTTATTCTAGAAATAGTTATCAGTGTTTTATTGTTATTTGTTTGTTATTTTAGACTTTAATTATTACTTAGGTTAATTGGCACGAATGACCCCTAAACTCTTTAGAAATTTGCAATATGCCCCATGTATTTTTTTTATACACTAAACCTCCTAAACTCTCGTTTTGTTGGCAGAAACCTGCTGTAGATGCCCCCTCATAGGGGACAATAAACCCAAGTGGTTTAATGCCGAAAAAAAAGTACATGGGGCATAGTGTAAAATTTTAAAGAGTTAGAGGGTATCCGTGCCAATTAGCCTATTACTTATTAGTAACATGTTACCTAAAAAACAACCATCTGGATTTGAAAAAAAGAAAAAGAAAAAAAAAGATTAAGATTAGAACAATTGACTCGGTTTATATATTCTTTACCTTGTTGTGATTTTATTTTACTTTAATGAAATTATCATTTTCGGGTTAAATATATGAAAACAAGTTATATATAGTATATATATTGAATAAATTATAAATATGCACATGAGGCCCATTTTTATCCGTTCACACTGAGCCCTAAAAATGTCAGGACCGGCTCTGCTGCCATCCAAGTAAATGGCAGAGACGTTCAAACGTTCAAATGCATTGTAAATGTAAAGGAATTTTTCTGTTCTGTTTTAGTTTTTAGTTTTCGTTTTATCATTCTCTCACTTGATCTCTCTCTCTCTCTCTCTCTCTTTGATTCTCTGCTTTGTGAGAAAAAGTTGTTTCTCAAAGAATCGTCTAGCAAGATCGGCGAAACTCAGTGACACAGTCGATCAATTGGCGAGTTTGATTCGATGTGTCTGGGCACGTCATCACCATTTGCTGATGTATCCATGATGTGCCTAGCCATATCATCGAAAGATAATGATGTGTCTAGACACGGCAGCACCACATGATGTGCACTCGGTGATGTGCCCAGGCACGTCAGCATTCAATAGTGATGTGCTTGAACATGTCATCACAATGTGATGGTGTGTGTGATGACATGCTCGGGTACATTAGCGCTACTTGATGGGCTGACGTGCCTAGACACGTCATCAATTTTTTTTCTTCTTCTTTTAAACTACATGTCCAGTTTAGCGAACACTTCTTATTCTTTCATATATGATTCTCTTTTAGCGATTTGAAGGTTTATTTTTATATACATTTGATGGAATTGTTTATTTGTTAATATTATACATTTATAATGTTATCTTTTTAATCTAAAACAGTTTTCTGTTTCTTATTCTACAAAAGGGGTTCGTTTATATATTTATTAGATGGGTGTAATGGAGTGTTTGCTGCAAATTTTGTGCTGGAATTGAATTGTTGCATCCAACTAGTATGAAAATATATAGCTGCGAACACGAAAGCTGTTTATAAATAAATTTAGCTTTCTCTTTTCACAAGCTCGGTTTAATATATATATTTTTTGGAACTACTCACAAGCATTGTTTAGTATAGGTAGAAGTATCTGCATGGCAGTATATAGGTGGTGTGGTTATAGATGAAACTTGAAAGGGACTTGTAAGGTTATTTATCATATATATTAATTAACAAACAGTAATTACAATATCAGAGCCCAACACGTAGCACCACCCATCTATCAGAGTCAATTAGTGTTGTCTTCTTTCTTTCGAGAAAATCAATCCTCTTATTTCTGCAAAGTCGTTTTTAATGAGATGCATATATAGCTCACCTGTTTTTCAATTGCACGGTGGTGCATGAAGTACAAGTGTCAAATTTTTTTTGTTAAAAGTGTAAATATAAAGTTTCTGAGAAACAAATTTGAAAGCCATTCAAATATCAGAAAAGACATGCTTCTTCTTTTTCAAATCCACTTTCATTTCTGAACAAAAAACAAAAAGGAAAAAAAAATGGAAGAAGCATCCATATTTCTTGCAGCAAAGAGGTATATAAATATTCTTCTTGTTTCTTGAATCAACTTTATAGTACATAAACTAGTTTAATTTTCTCTTATGTTGTAATTTTATACTATGTTTCAGCTTCAAACATTTGTTTACTACATTTTCATATGTATATTTATGTTCTTGCTTTAAACATTTGTTTACATTTCTGTTGATGATTCAATTTTCAATTTCAAGGTATGTTGTATTTACAGGGAGCAAACAAGGGAATTGGGTTTGAAATATGTAGGCAGTTGGCTTCTAAAGGGATTGTGGTGGTGCTAACTGCCAGAGATGAAAATAGAGGGCTTGAAGCTGTTGAAAAGCTGAAAGCATCAGAGGGTCTCTCTGATTATGTGATCTTTCATCAGCTTGATGTCACAGATCCTGCTAGCATTGCTTCTCTTGCACACTTCATCAAAAACTCAATTCGGAAAACTTGATATCTTGGTACATTACTATATTAGCAATTCGATCATTTGTTGAAAATTTTACTTTGTTAATCAATTCCATAGCTTTTATTGAATCTCACCAAATGTATAATTTGAGAAAAGATGGGATCATGTACAGGTGAACAATGCAGGGATTGGAGGATCAATATTAGACTCTGATGCATTTGCAAGAGCCAGTGAAGCAGCTGGTGGTTGGGTAATTAAGTTTCTATATTTCAATCTTCCTTTTCAGTAAACTTAATTAATTGACTTTCCAACTTCTAATCAAAAAGAAGGATGACTATGTTTATTGCCCCCTGGATTTTGTTATGTGGTTTGTTGTTGCTCATTTTGACATTTTACTTTGAAACATGCTGGAATGTCGCGTTGAAATGATTTCTGAAAAAAATTGAACAAACGTTTGATAGGGCTATATAGAAGTAAAAAATTGAACCATAATTGATGTTGAAGAAGTTCAATATATATAATCACATGAACTCAACACGCAGTAATTTAATTTTTTACTAGTTCAAGTGTTGTCACTATATCTTATATAAAGAACCTAAACTTACTTCACCATAATACATGTATAATATAAAGTCAGAATTGGAAGATTTTGAATCTGAAGTTTTTGTCCGATATTTAACTAGGCGATCATTTTTTTTGTTGATGCAGCCAGTGGGGGAGCATGTTAATTGGAATGAACTTGTAACTCAAACTTTTGAGATGGCAGAAGATTGCCCGAAGACAAACTACTATGGTGCAAAAGGAATGGCTGAAGCACTTATTCCTCTCCTCCAATTATCCGATTCACCGAGGATCGTGAATGTTTCGTCTATGCTGGGATTGTTGATGGTAAAGATCTTTCTTTCCAATACATATTTCTTTCTATTGGGTCTATGTACTCTGCTTCTAAACATTATCTAAAATATTGGTCCATATACTCTGCTTCTAAAAGGCTTCATTAGTTAAATTTACCTACATATTTTTAGAGATCATTGTTGACAAAATGTTTTCATGTTGCTAATTTCTATGACTTCAAGAAACTAAAGGTGATTGAGTCATTTCCTTTTGAAGATTCATCACTTAAATGCAAGTTGTGTCTGATGAAATTCTGTTATCACCTTAGCTATCTATATACAGATTCTAGCAATTATCTCTGATGACTGTGAATTCTTGTCATTACTTATATTCAAATGTATGTCTAGTCTTAATAAACCCGATAACCAAAGTTTTTTGTGTCATGTTGGCCCAGAATATCCCAAATGAATCCACAAGAGCAGTGTTAAGCGACGTTGAAAGCCTTACAGAAGAGAAAATTGATGAAGTACTGAACAAGTTTCTGAAGGATTTCAAGGAAGGTTGTTAGAGAGAGAAGGTTGGCCTACATATTTGTCTGAAGCATACACAAGGATCCTGGCCAACAAGTACCCAGATTTCTTGGCCAATTCAGTCTGCCCCGGATTTGTTAAAACCGACATAACTTGCAATAATGGCCTCCTCACTGCGGCTGAAGGAGCCCAAAGTCCAGTGAGGTTGGCTCTACTACCTCATGATGGAATTTCTGGCCTTTTCTTTTGTCGAAAAGAAATTTCATGCTCTTGAATGAAAATTATTGATGTGGTTATAATCTCCTATAGTCCTAATCATGGGGATTGACTAATATAAAATGTGACTTAAACTGGGATTTTATATTTCCATATAAATTTATTTCAAATGATGTCTGCCAATAAATGGCTTGTGAATCACTTTCATTCATCAAATTATTGATGTGGTTATAATCTCCTATACATGGGGATAGACTAATAAAAGTGAATTTTATGATTATTAAATCTGGACCATTCAAACAACCAGAATCTAATAGATATAAAATGTGTCAAATCCTATGTAAAAAAAATAGAGTCATAAATCCTGCCACATATATATATATATATATATATATATATATATATAGAGTCTTTTTCCTGTCAGTGCGCACTGATAGAATTATATAAGAACATTGAATGTGAGCCACTCATTTATAAAAGAGTTTTGACAAGTGCATACATGCCAAGTCAAAATATGTAAAATGAGTGGCCCACATTCAATGTCCTTATATAATTCTATCAGTACGCACTTATTTGAAAATTATTGTATATATATATATCTAAATTATGTTATGTCCCATTATTTATATGCGGACTTTTGCCCATTTTATTTACAATGGAAAATGACATAACTTAATTAATGGTGCGATGGAATATAAGGGTTACATGCGAGTTAGTGTTTTTAGCTTACAAATTCAGATATATATTTTTTACTAAATCAGTGCTTGACAATTGACTCTACATGCGGTGTGCCGAGAAAATTTCCGGCGCACCCGGCCAACGATATGCTGACTTACATGTCAGGTTCTTGATTTGTTTTTTCCACTTTCCCAAAATTATTTATTTTCTTCATCTTTCCTTCTATTGATTTTATTATTATTATATAACCAAATATATGTTTATGTGTAGGCGTATCAGTAGCCGGGTGCTCCACATTATGGATCGAAGATTTTCTCGTGTTGTGACTATCGAAATGGGCTTTTTGTCATTATCTTTCCATCTTGCACCCGTTGACTGAAGATTTTCTCCTACATGTGTTGTGACTATCGAAATGGGCTTTTTGTCATTATCTTTCCAAGTTGCACCTATTAACTGCAGATTTTCTCTTACATGTGTTGTGACTATCGAAATGGGCATTTTGTCATTATCTTTCCAACTTGCCACTAATGGTGTAAAAGGGGGCCGGCCCGGCCCACATCAGCACGGCCCCCCGGCCCGTTTAGGAAAACAGGCTGTGCCTGGCACGGCTCGTTTTCCTAAATGGGGGCCCGGCACGGCACGTCGGCACGGCCCTTCCGTGTCGTGCCGCGTGCCGTGCCGTGCCGGCACGTGGCCAATTTGGCGGGCCAAATGGGCCGGCCCATATATATATATTATTTAATTTTTTTTATATATACTTAAATTTAAAAAAAAAATTAAAAAAAAATTAAAAAAAAAAAAATTCTGCGGCCCCAACGGTCGGCACGCCGTGCCTGGAACCCTGACCCGGCACGTGCCAAGAATGGGGGCCGTGCCTGGCACGACCCGCTACAGTTGCGGGTCGTGCCAGGCACGGCCCGCCATCCTTGGCAAGCCGGCCGGACCGGGCCCTCCAGGCTCGGCCCATATTTACACCACTACTTGCCACCCAGTCTTGAAGTTTGTTTTAAACAAGACGCTATTCATCGTCCCTATTACAGAGAAAAGAAAATGAAAACGAGTTTATATATGAGATATGAGTGGCTAGAAAGCTGCCAACTCATCATTTTGTAACTAATTTTTTCTAAAAGAGTTAACTAACTTTACATCCTAACTAATATACTAACTACACTTATCAGAAAATATTAACAGAATATAACCCCAACCCCCCCCCCCTAAAGATGGACTATGAATATTTTGTAGTCCCATCTTGCCAATCAGAAACTGAAATTGAGCTGGATGTAAAGCTTTAGTAAAGACATCAACCAATTGATGTTGTGTAGAAACATAAAGAGTTTTCAAACACTATGATTGAATCTTCTCTCGAACGAAATGACAGTCTATGTCTATATGCTTTGTTCGCTCATGGAAAACTGGATTTGCTGCAATGTGCAAGGCTGCCTGCTTATCACAATATATCATAGCTGGCTTTGGATGATAAATGTATAGTTCCTTTAACATTGACAACAACCATAGTAATCTCACATGTTGCATTGGCCATTAATCTATATTATGCCTCTGCAGAGGATCTAGAATCAGTGTGTTGCTTCTTGGATTTCCAAGAAACAAGAGAATCACCTAGAAACACACAAAATTCAGAAATTAATCTTCTACTATCTGGACATGCTGCCCAATCTGAATCAGTGAACACTTTCAACTGCATATTAGAATTTGAACGAAAGAGCAACCCTTGTCCAGGTGTTGACTTAATGTACTGTAGAATTCTTTGTGCTGCCTTGAAGTGAGACAATCTATGCTTAGCCAAAAACTGACTTAACCTATTGATTGAGTAAGATAAATCTAGTCTGGTTATAATCAAATACAATAATCTGCCAATCAATCTTCTGTAACCAGCAGGATCCTCAAGTACCTCACCTTCTTCTTGAGACAATTTGGCATTTGGCTCTATTAGAGTCTCAACTGGTTTAGAACCCAAAATACCAGCATCAGACAAAAGCTGAAGAACATAAGGCCTTTGAGATACAAAAATTCCTTTATCAGACCTGGCTACCTTCAAACCCAGAAGATATCTAAGTCTTTCAATTTGAACCTCTTGTCCAATAAATCTATTAGACACTTCACTGCCTTCTTATTATCACTTGCAATGATAACATCGTCTATATAGACCAAAAACGCAATAAAGAGAGTTCCTTCTCTCTTAATAAATAATAATGGTTTGAAAAGGATTGATGAAAACCCTCTGCCAACAGTGCACTAGAAAATTTAGTATACCATTGTCTTGAGGCTTGTTTCAAGCCATAGAGGGATTTATGCGATCTACACATGATTAGTAGGTAAAGACTCCCCCTTATTATCATACCCCTGTGAAATGGCCATATAAACATCCTCAAACAAGTCACCATGCAAAAATGCATTGTTGACATCAAGTTACTGCAGATACCAGCCATTAACAGAAGCTAGAGCAAGTAAAGCTTGACAATAACAAACTTTGCAACAGGGGCAAAAATATCAGTGCAATCCACTCCCTCCTACTGAGTATACCCATTGGCAACTAAATGAGCCTTATACTTTTCTACTGAGCCATCAACTTTATGCTTAATCTTGTACAGCCATTTACATCTAATGGCATGTTTACTGGGTGGTAGGCTGACTATAGACCAAGTGTTATTGTCCTTTAAGGCATAAAGTTCATTGGCCATAGTTTGTTCCCATTCAGGTGTACCAGCAGCTTGTGAATAAAATTGTGGCTCAACTTGTGAGGAATTTGAAAGGACTGCTGCTTTAAACTTATGAGATAAACGATTGTAACTAAGCACCTGAGATATAGGATAAGGAACTGATGTAGAATGATGGTTGTTGTTGTGAGTGGGAAACAAGAGAGCATTGATAGTTTTGGAGATAAGTGGGCCTTTTTACAACCCTTGAAGACTTAGTATGAATATGAGGTGGAGAAGAAGATGAATCAAAAGAGATTGAAGGGGAATAAATATGATTTGTTGAGTTGATGACACTGTCAGGTATATAAAGAGGTAAGACCCTATGACTAAAAATATCACTGAATCTCTTAAAGTAGACCCATTTGAGAAATGAAAAATCTTCTCATGAAATATGACATCTCTTGAAAGAAAGATCTGATTTAACTCTAAATCTAGAAGCTTATAACCCTTTACACCAGGAGGATATCCAAGAAATACACAAGCTATAGATCTTGGTGAAAATTTGTCTCTAGTACTTAGGAGTTTTGAAGCATTACACAAACAACCAAAAGCTTTGAGATGAGTATATGATGGTGCCTTATGATTGAGGACTTCAAAAGGGGACCTATTTTGTAAAAGTGGTGTGGGAATCCTATTGATTAAGTAAGTGGCAGTTAAGACACAATTTCCCCAAAAACTAAAGGAATAGAAGACTGATATAAAAGAGCCCTTGCAACATTCAGTAGATGTTGGTGTTTTCTTTCAACTATTGAATTTTGCTCAGGTCTCTTAGCACAGGAATGATGGTGAATGACCCCTTTTGAGTTAATTTTTTTTTTTGTGAAGGACAATTCCCTAACATTACCTGACTTAGCATGGAAAAGATAAGTCCAATTGACTCTAGAATGATCATCCACTATGGTTAAAAGGTACTTAAAACCTTCCACTGTTGTAGAATGAATAGGACCTCAAATGTCATAATGTATCAAGTCAAAAAGAGATTTGGACAAGGTATTATGTAAAATAAAAGGTAATCTTCTTTGTTTAGCTAAATGACAAACAGAGCAGTGAAAGTTTGAGTCATTCTCAAACTAAATGAACTATATAGAGATTGAGATTTTACATAATCAATAGGATTAGTTAAGCCTTGCAAATATAAGTAATATAGATTTCCTAGTCTTTTACCCATCCCAATCTTGATTTCCTGATTGAGGTCCTGAATCAAGCAAGAAACAACAGATAAAGTGAGAGAATAAGAACATGTTTTGGTAAGAGAACTGACAGTAGATTGTATTTGAAGCTATGCTCGAACAAAACATTATGTAAGATAATGTATGCAGAAAGCCTAACAGTGCCTATTCTTAATATTGGTGCAATGTGTCCATTAGGTAAATAACTGTAGATTTGGTAAAAGAATCAAATGATTTAAATGAATGTAATGTATGACATACATGGTGAGTAGCACTGGTATCTAGTATTCATGCATCAACAGATATGTCAAACTGTATACCAGTGAAGTTGGATACCAATGGTTGTTGATCACTAGAAGGAGTTTGGAAGGCATTCTGTTGTAACTGAGAACTGAGAAGGGCAATGAGTTCCTGGCATTGAGTGGTAGACATGCTAGTCACAACTGAATGAGAGGACTCTTCAGAGGCATCAGTTAATAAACTGGTCTGATTAGCTGCTGGTTTACCCTATACAGACCTATTTTTGAACTTGTATCCAGGTGGATAATCCTGCAGCTTATAACAGTTGTCTATAATATGACATGTAACTCTACAGTGAGTACACAAAGGTCTATCCCTTTTCCCTTTAAAGTTTCCTGTTGTATTGACATTCATTCCTAAAGCAACAGTGTTAGTGTTATTGAATGGAGGGTTTCCTATACGCCTTTGTTTCTCCTCTTGAACAACAAAAGAAAAGACCTTGTTAATAGATGATAGAGGATCTGACATAAGAACTTGTGCTCATATTTGAGTAAAAGACTCATTAAGTCCCATAAGAAACTGCATCACATACTCCTGTTGTTGGTAATCCATCCAGGACTTCATCCCTCCACAATTACAAACTGGTAACTCCTTCAATTCATCCCACAATATTTTCAGCATAGTATAATATGGTGTAACATCATTAGCACCCTGTGTTTAACTATTTAATTGCTGTCTAATCTGGAAAACCCTAGGTCCATTACTTTGGTGAAATCGATCATGAAGATCAGTTCATACATCACTAGCATTGTCTATATACATGAGACTATCAGATATTTCCTTAGACACAACCCAAGAAATTACCATACTATTGCATCTTGACCAAGAATTATATGAAATTTCTGTAGAATTAGGTCTAGAAAGAGTACCATCAACAATGCCCAGCTTGTTCTTGGCAGTGAGAGCCATTGACATAGCTCGATTCCAGGTATTGTGGTTTTCTCCCACTAATTGATGTGAGACCAGACAAAATCCTGGATGATCGCTATTATTGAGGAAGAATGGATTGCTTGAGTCGTCCCATGGATCTATCCGAGTTATGGATTTCAAGACCAGCAAATCGATTTCCTCCATTGCAGCTATTGACGTCGTTGCTCTGATACCATATTACAGAGGAGAGAAAACAAAAACTGGAAAACAAAAGCTATATTTCTCATTACACTTTCCAAAAGAATACAAGAGCTTATATATGAGATATGAGTGGCTATGAGTGGCCACAAAGCTGCCAACTCGTCATTGTAACTAATTTCTATCTATAAGAGTTAACTAACTTTACATCCTAACTAATATACTAACTACACTTCTCAGAAAACATTTAGGGTAAATCATATTTTAATCTCCGTAGTTTGCCTTAATCTGTATTTAGTCCACGGTTTTTTGGAATGGTAACTTTTAGTCCTTCTGAGACATAATCCGTTAAAGGACGGAATATGACATGTCAGGAGTGTAAAATGACCTTAATACCCCTCTGATCCCATTGAAAAGACCATTTTACCCTTAGTCATTAAAAGTAATTAAAAAGTAATATTAAGTAAATTAAAAAGTAAAACTAAATTAACATCAGGTATAACACCAGGTAAAACTTCTGGAATCATGTTCTTCATCACCGTTGGAATCACGTTCTTCATCACCTCCACCAAATCAACATCACCGCCACCTCAAATCAACACCACTGTCGCCCCCAAACCCACACCACTGCCACCAAACCCAGATCGACAACCAAATTGACAACCAAATCAACTACCGTCACCTCCAAACCCACACCACCGTCACCTCCAAACCCAAACCCAAACCCACGCCGCCGCCACCACCACGACCAAACTGCCATCAAAGGCCTTTAAACTGCCACCACCCTGAACGGCAGATTAAGTTTCAAAAACAGAGAGAGAGAGAGAGAGAGAGAGAGAGAGAGAGAGAGAACAGAATGACATCGGCGGTGATTCGAACCAGACCCACCCCCTCCATCTCGCCAGTAGCCACATCAGAGACGCCCAGTTTGAATCTTCAATCTTCATCGCCAATTTGGGTCTCCATCTCCGGTGATGAGATGAAGAGAAGACGGTGTAGTAATTGAAGGTGGATTTTTTTTAATTTTTTTATGGATTGATGAAGATGGTTTGCTTGATGATTTTGTGATGTGTTGATGTAGGCGGTTTCTGGTTCGATTGGGTGTTGATGTGGGTGGTTTATGGGTTCGATTGGGTGTGGGTGTAGGTGTAGGTGTGGGTCGATTGGTTTGGTGGTGGTTGACATATTTTTGGGGTGGCTAGGGTTTGGTGTGGTGGTGGTGGTGGATGGATATTGTATGTGGATTGTTTTTTTTGGTTTTTTCCTTTTTGTTTTTTAGATTTTCTGTGAAAGGAAAAAAAAATCTGGAAATGTTTTGAGATTGAAGGTTGCTGATGGCGGTGGAGAGATAAACAATTGGTTGGTGATTGTTTAATCTGAGTGAATTTTTTTTTCTAGATCAATGAACAATTGATTTCAAAAGTGATAATTTTTTTTAAATTTTTTTTATTTTTTTAATGAAAAAGAAAGTTTTTTTATAAGAAAATATTCTATTTCACCTCAACCATCCGTCTTTGATTTTCGAGAAAGATGAGTGTGGACTGTGGAGTTCCATTTAAAATTTATTATTTAATATTTAATTTAATTTAATAATATTTATTTAAGTTAATAATATTTATTTGTTTTTTTTAAAATTAATTTATAACTTACTATTATATACCCTTTACTATATAAGATTCTATAACATCTGATGTTATTTTACCTTTGAGTGGTACTATTGGCACACCCCTTACTGATCTATTCATACCCCATTTTTAAAATTTTGATCAAATTAAATTAAATTAAATGTTTTATTAAATTTTTTTGGTTTATTTCCAAAAATATCCATTTTTCTTATTTTTCAAACTTAATACATACCATATATAATCTCTTTATCTCTGATCTCTGTATCTGTATACATCTGTCACCTCCATTGATTGGTTTATTTTTTTTTCTTATTTCTTTTTTTAAGTTTTTTTTTCTTATTTCATGATGGAAAAGAAAAATAAAAAATAATAGGGTACTTCAACACAACTACAGCTTGATATCATTCTAAAGAAAAAATAAACTCAAACTTATTTCCAGAGAATGAATTATTTCCAATGCTTACTATCATTGTCAGACAATTCTTCAAGATGTCTGATACTGTTCTTAGACAATTCTTCTATATTCTTGATATCGTTATCAAACTCTTCCATAATATTTATACGTATGTAAGAAAACAGATTTTAGGGTTTAAGAGTTAATTTTTTTTGAAGAAACATATTACCGGGTTTTTTTTTTGGAAAAGGAATGTGAGATTTTAATAAATTTACTTTGTAAAAGATTTCTTTCTAAATTGTATGTCTCTTTAAGTAATTTTGATAAAGGAAAAAAAGAATATTATATAATTAAAAAAGTGGGGTATAAATAGATCAATAGGGGGTGTGCCAATAGCACCACTCTTTACCTTTTTATCCCGTTGACCCTCGTTGACTTAACGGAACCCTAACAGAATTGGACGGTAGGGAAGTAAAATATGTATTGTCAGAGAAATGATGGACTAAAGATTATAATACCAAAATATCGTGGACTAAACGCAGATTAAGGCAAACTACAGGGACTAAACTTCGATTTTCCCAAACATCTAGCAGAATATAACCATGGTTAATAGTCCCACTCCACATTTAGTCTCTTATCTTCAACGAAGTTACACTGTTACAATGGCAGAAGCATCCAATTTTCTTGCATCAAAGAGGTAGTAAATACATGTTTTGTTTTTTTGGGTATTTGACACTTCCAATTATCACATGTTAGCAGTCTAGCTATAAAAATAACCAAACATCTGTTGTGTCTCTTTGAATCAGGTATGCTGTTGTTACAGGAGGAAACAAGGGGATTGGGTTTGAAATATGTAAGCAATTAGCTTTGAAAGGGGTCACTGTGGTGCTAACAGCCAGAGATGCAAAAGGGGTCTTGATTCTGTTGAAAAGCTCATCAAAGAGTGTGGTTTCTCTTCTGATATTTGGTTGTTCATCAGCTGGATGTCACAGACTCTGCTAGTGTTGCTTCTCTAGCTGATTTCATTAAAACCAAGTTTGGAAAGCTTGATATCTTGGTATGTTTAATTAATTTCTCTGATTTCAGATTTGCTCATGATAAGAGATGTAAGAAAGAGTAAAGTGAAGTTTTTAATTTGATTTCATTAAACGGTTTAGAGAAATATTAATTAATTAATTATACATAATATAGTGTTCTTTTCAGTGTTTCATGTAATTAAAAGACTAATAAACAGAGTAGTTTCTCATGATGTTTGCATATTAAAATATTTCTGGTTTATTCGGTGGATGATCATGATCATGAGAAAAGTTGGAACATTTTGAGCAGGGTGAACAATGCTGGTATTCTTGGAGCCATGGGAAACGCTGATGCTTTTGTAAGAGCTGTTCAAATTACTGGTGATTGGGTATGTTAGTCATATATATATTTCTTTTGTTTAGATATACAGTGCTTTATCTTGTGTAGAAATCCACACATTTTGTGTATTGATAATAAATTCAACCAAAATTCGTTTAATATGTTAATGTTTTCACTGTATTATTCTACATAGAATTTCTATGTAGAATTGTTGTTGATAACTTGATTCGGATTCTAAAACATGAGGACGCTAGGTTCACAATTGATCAGTTCTGTCATTCTATGGTATAATATGGGATTGTGTGGGGTTGAAGTTTTGTGGAATGTCTAACAAGAGTATCAACTTTCTTTTCGCTTATGTGTAGCCGGAAGGAGAACATGTCAACTGGAAAGAAATTGTGACCCAAACATTTGAGACAGCAGAAGAATGTCTGAACACGAACTACTACGGTGCTAAAAGAATGGTCGAAGCACTTGCTCCTCTCCTCCAATTATCTGATTCAGCAAGGATCGTCAATATCTCATCTTTATTGGGATTGTTGGAGGTAATAAGAAATTTATTGGACCTTATTTTTTATCTGTACAATGTCCAACTTAACTGAAGTATTAATGGTTATATATGTTGGTCCAGCACATACCAAATGAAAAGGTTAAAGGAGTGTTGAGCAATGTAGAAAGTCTAACGGAAGAGAAAATTGACGAGATATTGAACAAGCTTCTCAAGGATGTGAAAGAAGGATTGGTGGAAAAAGAAGGTTGGCCTTCATATTTATCAGCATACTTTCTGTCAAAAGCAGCTATGAATGCATACACAAGAATTCTGGCCAAGAAATACCCAACTTTCTTGGTGAATTGTGTTTGTCCAGGCTTTGTCAAAACTGATATAAATTGCAATGCTGGTCCCATGACTGTTGCTCAAGGAGCTGAAGGTCCTGTGAAGTTGACACTGTTACCATATGGTGGCTCTTCTGGTCTCTTCTTTCGTAAAGATCAGGTGTCATGCTTTTAAATACATTTCAGCTTTCTTGGTTTTTTTTTTTTTGGGGTAAGATTCTTGGTTTTTTTTAATAAATAATAATGGTGCAATGTTCGCAAACAAAGTCGCTTATGGCTTCGAATCCTATGTTCTTTGTATTGGATCTACCCTATGGGTTATTTTTAAAATTATACTTTAGCTCCTTAAATATTGAATTTTACTAAATTGCATGGTTCTAGGCAGCTGCATAGGCCTTAGATGGACCCGGCCGCCTCTAGTAATCGGCTAATGCAGTCGTCTAAGCCTTAGGCAGGCCCGACCAACGTGAGAAAGACCTAATTGGCCTTCCTAGGCAGCTAGGCTCCTAGGTAGCCTATGCACATGACTAGGTGGGCTAGGCAGAGTCAACGATATGTTGACTCCGTTAGGCATTTTTTTTCTTTCTAAAACGACGATATTTTGGCTAGTTCTGCTTCACCGTTTAGACGGTCTAGGCGCTAGGCGCCAGTCTATCATACGACTGGCGTTTAGCGTCTACTAGAACATTGTCAATAGACTGGCGCCTAGCCCCTACTAGAATACTGCTACATTGATCGTCCTAAAAAGTTTTCCAACACCTACATGCTCTTTGAACCACCGCTAGCACAATCTTTATTGATACACGAGATAAGATATGATATGATTTGAGATTTTGATTGAATATGATTGGTATTTCATGTTATATAAAAAGCCCCGCCGAAGTGAATTCCCAAGTTGTGTGGGACCGTTTTCCGGTCCCACACCTATTTTGCCAACGGTGGAGTGGAATAGTCAATTTCCGACTTAATTAAACATGTAGTCTGAGACGGGCCACTGCAAGGGTTAGGGTGGGCTTACGCCATCTTGAATTTTGGTTAGGTAGCTACCGTTGAATCTTGATTATCGATTTGAATCATCTAATGATCTGATATTTTTTCTGATCTTATGCAATTGGTTGTTGATAAATTGGTTGTAGAAACCAATCACATATTAATCACACATTCATTGCAATTTTTATGTGTCATGAGATTAAGTGGGGTCAGGAAAAAGATCAAATCAGCAAAAATTCTTTGATTATGTCCTTGCATATAGTTATCTTCATTTAATACCATCTAAGTGCCAACAATTGTAAAAGCTATCCAATAATATGTAATTCCAATAAAAGAATGGTTGAAGCATTTGTTCCTCTTCACCAATTATTCGATTTAGCAAGTATCGTCAATATCTCCTCTTTTTGAAATCGTCATGTGGGAGAAACATCCACACATATTTATCATCAACTTAATGTTTTGCCTAGTAAATAACTTGTGAGTTTATTTTCTTTTTAATCTGATATAACCTTTACATTTTCAAATTTGCTTTCAAATCGATTTGAAAAGTGATATTTGTATCTCTTTTTGTCCTTCTTTCCACTATATATTTAATATCAACGCCTTCAATGTTCATAAATTGGATATAATAAGAAAATTTAAAGTTTCTATTTTGTTGTCAAAAAAAAAAAAAAAAAATTAAAGATGCATGCATATATGGTTACTGCAAGTCTGTAACTATAGAAATCCAATGTGGAATGCTGTTTTCTTTTTGGCATTTTTGGTCATAAATTTGGGGTTGTATAATAATAATATTAATATATACTCATATCGACTTATAAAGACAGAGCATGACATGGGTTTTTTTTTACTTGTTTTTGGTCAGTATATTGAATTGAAAATTAGTCGGCTACTATTGTCTTTGGTCATCAAAAATGGGCGTCTCGTGTCTTTGCTAATATTGGAATTTTCCAATTATGTAATCATCAACAGCATGAACGGAATTGCTAAAATTAGAATTATCAACGTTTCATCCAAATAAAATATAAATTTCATATTTTAAATAAGAAAAAATTGTTGCTTTAAAATCATTTACATTAATGTTCTCAAATCTCCCATCGATAGACAAACTTTTTTTTTATCATTTCTAATTAGAAAGAAACGATTCCATTCATAAAAATAGGATTTTATTCTGATTCAAATTGTTTGTCAAAAAATAGTATCTTAATTTATGTTTAATCAACCATATTAGATTATGTGTATATATTTTTTATAAAAATAATTAAATATAAATAATGATGTACATATAACCCATGATCCAATTTGTTTGATTGTTTAGATATAAATTAAAATATAATTTTTTAATAAATGAATTGAATCTTTTTATTGTGAACGCAGGACTTTTGCATATATTTTGGACTTTATTTATATATTCACTGAATCATATTCATATCCTAATAGTCCCTTAAAAAAGTGGATTTTTCACCATGTATGAAAGCCGAAAAGAAGAAGATAATAATGAAGAATACATAAAATACAATAAAATAAAATATTTGGATCCTCTGTATCTGATGTTCTGATCTGATCCAAATTCTTATTATATTCACTGCATCATATCCTAATAGTGGATTAAAAAAATGGATGTTCTAGCCATGTATGAAAGTCAAAAGGAAGAAGATAATTACTTCAAAAAAAAAAAAGGAAGAAGATAATAATGAAGAACTAATAAAATAATATAATGGTCATCTTCTTCTTTGGCTTAAATACTATAAAATACAATATAAAATAATATAATGGTCATCTTCTTCTTTGGCCTGCAAAATTAATATTAAACAATTGTACTAGTGGAGTAGTAGTTTTCGTACACGCATTTCATTGCTTCCTCCTTTTTTTTTTTATATACATATATAAATTTTTAAATCGATATTTATTGATATAATTTTATCGATACGTTCAATATGAATTTTTATATTTATAAATTTTTAAATTAATACGTATTGATATAATTTTATCGATACGTTCGATATGAATTTTTATATTTATATATTTTGATTCAAAGTTTATATACATTTGTCAAAACTTCTCCATAATCAGTGATCTACATATAACGCATCGATAGTTATATCAGTACAGACCTTGAATAAAAAAATATATAAAAAGTTGACGATGTTATAAATCAACCAATAATAAATTTAATAGACGAAGAATAAACGAAGAAGAGAGTGATTGACAGAGAGAGAACGAGACGAGAGGGAGAGAGACAAAAACTTTTCTTTATTGATGTCTGTCTGTTGATTGTGCAGTTAAATGAAGAGAACAGTGTAAAATATATATGCAATTAAGAGGGGCGGTCAAACAAATACAGCTGTGGATGAAGGGAAAATAAATGGTACAAGAAGACATTCACACCGTTCATAACAGACGACAATTTATATAATATACACTTTAAATTCTTGATTGTCCTAAAAGAGACCAAACCCTTTTTTTTTTCAGGTCATATACAATCAATGGCAAATCTAGCTCCGAGGTTGTATTCCACTTCACATTAATTATAGTTCTTGTTCTATTTCTTAGCATCAATTTTCATCTTGGCCCATCCTTTTGTTTTTTTGTTCTTAATTTATTTTTATCAAATTAATCAATCATATATATATATATATATATATATTGGGGGTTTGTTCAGGTATGCACTAGTTACAGGGTCAAACAAAGGGATTGGTTTTGAAACAGTGAGGCAATTAGCTTCGAATGGGATCATGGTGGTGCTGACATCAAGAGATGCGAAGAGAGGACTTGAAGCTATGGAGAAATTAAAAGCAGATGGTCTCTCTGATAAAGTTGTTTTTCATCAGCTTGATGTTGCTGATCCTGCTAGTGTTGCTTCTCTTGTAGATTTCATCAGGAACCAGTTTGGCAAGCTAGATATCTTGGTATTGTATATTTTGTATATATATATATATATAAATGATTTTTAATGTTGATTTTTATATATGTTTGATAAGTGTGGATTGGTGGGATGTGATTGAGAAAATTTTGAAATGACTTTACAGGTGAATAATGCAGGAATTGGTGGACTTGTAGTAGACTCTGATGCATTTACAAAATTTACCCAACTTTCTGGTGGTGGATTTGTAAGTGTTATTGTGTACTTTTTTCCCTTTTTTTTAGTCGGGTATACCGTAAATCAACCTCAGTATATTTTTCTTTTCGTACCGTATATATATATATATATAATGAATTTTTTTTTGTTGCTTAATGCAGCCACTAGGAGAGGATGCTTGGAGGGAAATTGCTATTCCAACAGTTGAAGGGACAAAAGAATGTCTTAATATAAACTACTATGGTGCCAAAAGAATGGTTGATGGACTTCTTCCCCTCCTTCAATTATCTGATTCTCCGAACATCGTCAATGTCTCCACTTTTCTAGGATCATTGAAGGTAAACAAATTAAAATCATTTGTCGATTTTTTAATAATAAAAATAGATTTTAGACGTCTATTTCAATAACATTATACACTTGCACAATCTCTAACCAAAGTTTTATTTCGTGTGATGTTGATCCAGCATATACCAAATGAAGGGGTAAGAGAAGTGTTAAACGACGTTGAAAGTCTTACGGAAGAAAAAGTGGATGAATTGTTGAACAAGTTTTCGAAGGATTTCAAAGAGGAGTTGTTAGAGAAAGAAGGATGGCCAACTTATATTTCTGCTTACATTCTCTCAAAAGCATGCTTGAATGCTTACACTAGGATTTTGGCCAAAAAGTACCCAAATTTCATGATCAATTCTGTGTGTCCTGGCTTTGTCAAAACTGACCTAACTTGTAACAGTGGCATCTTCACTGCCATTGAAGGAGCCCAAAACCCAGTAAGGTTGGCTCTACTACCTCACGGTGGGCCTTCTGGTTGCTTCTTTAATCAACGTGAAATGTCATGTTTTTGATTGAAAACGATGATTCTCCTATGTACGTGATAAAATATATGGAAATATATCCATATTAAATTTATTGTCTAATAATGTGCTTCACTGCTTCAAGTCGATGGATTTGTGTATCTCCTTTTATTAAATCATAATTAATTTAATTTGGTATTCTGATGCCAATTATTTAATTTCATGGGTTTTTTTTTTAATTTCTTTCACTGAGTATTTAAGTCCAACTATAATTGAAGCATCGTTTAAAATTGCATAAAGAAATTATTAAAATTTGTTAGAAATCTCCATTAAAACTTATTATCAAGTGTCATGCTTTTTGACTTTTCTAAAAACCAAAAAGTGTCATGTTTTGACTGAAATAATTGTCGATCTAATATTTGTTTAATCAGTATAATTGCATTTAAGTTTAAATAAAAATGTTGATATGTTAATTTTTAATGGGTTTTATTGGAAAGGTGATGCTTTAAGAATTAAGAAATAATTAGGGTGCTAGCACCACTCTCATTTTAATTTTAAATCTAAAATTATATGTAAAAAAAAAATTTAAATCTAAAATTTTTAAATATTAACAAGCTCAAATGATTTTGGGCCTCGGAGTGGGCCTATGAGAGAAAAGGATATAGCCCAATATTTTGAATTTTAGTGGGCTAAAAAGATGGGCTCCAAGCCTAAATAAGTCTTATCGGTAACGCCGTTAAATGTGGTCCGTTGGTTTGGTTTTTAACCTAATACATATTTAATTACCAAATTAAAATCTATTAACCGGAATAAAAATAAAGAGAATTAAGTTTTATTTAGAAAAAAAAAGAAATTTAAATCCGTAATCTCATGATGCAGGGGTGAGGAGTTTTATCAACGGATCAACATCATTTCGTCATATTTTTAATTTTTTTAAACCCAAGTGATATTGATTGGAATTTGGAATCTTACAACTTGCATTATATATCTTGGACTTTTTATTTTTTATCTACAAGATATTGTATTCTATGAATACTCCCATTTAATATTCAATTTCAGCTGACGACTTATGAAAAGAATCGAAGACAGAGAAACAAACAAATGTGTAAAATTATTTTTTGCCGGAAAATGATCATTTCCCTAATAAAATATTGTCTGCATATGACAGAAAACCTAATTATTATGTTGCATTATCATTTATCACGAATGGTGTACAAAATTTCAACATTTTTGACTTTTTATCGATTTGATCAGTTCTATTTATTCGGTTTGCTCTTACATTTCAGTTCTCACATTTCAATAATCGATGGAGAAAGCAGTTCAACAAAGGTGTTTTTCTTATATATTTCTTCTACAATTGATAAATCTAGTTATCTTTTTATCAATCTTTTAACATATATATATATAAACAATATTTGTGGTAATAATTTTCAGGTATGCAGTAGTTACAGGGTCGTACAAAGGGATTGGTTTTGAAATAGTGAAGCAATTAGCTTCAAATGGGATCAAGGTGGTTCTAACATCAAGAGATGAGAAGAAAGGACTTGAAGCTGTTGACAAACTAAAATCAGAGGATGATGGTCTCTCTTCTGATAAAGTTGTTTTTCATCAGCTTGATGTCACAGATCCTGCTAGCATCGCTTCCCTTGTTGATTTCATCAAAAACCAGTTTGGCAAGCTAGATATCTTGGTAATTATATTGAATTTCAATGTTGGATATCTGTGAATTAATGGATATATATATATATATATAATGAGAAAAATTGGAATGATTTTATAGGTGAACAATGCAGGAATTGCTGGAGTTATATTAGATGCTGATGCATACACAAGAGCCACCAAACTTGCTGGTGGTGATTTTGTAAGTATATTAATTCAATATTGTGCATATGCTATTATATAATTATATGTTTGTTTGCAGTACTGAAATGGTGGTTTTTCTGATGAATTAATGAAGCCAGATGGAGAGGATTATTGGAAAGAAATTGAGACTCCATCAATTGAGGGGGCAAAAGAATGTTTGAATACCAACTACTACGGTCCAAAGAGAATGATCGAAGCATTTGTTCCCCTTCTTCTATTATCTGATTCTGCAAGGATAGTCAATGTCTCTTCGTTAAAAGGATTGTTGAAGGTACGTAATTAAATAAATTATTAACTAATACAGAAAAATATCGGGATTCTCGACCTGATAATTTTGATATTAAAATTACTTTTTGCTATTATGCTGAACCAGTATATACCAAATGAATCGATTAGACAAGCGTTGGATGACATTGAAAACCTCACAGAAGAGAGAATTGACAAGTTTTCGGACAAGTATCTCCAGGATTTCGAAGAAGGATTGTTGGAAAAAGAAGGTTGGTCGTCATATCTATCTGCTTATACAGTTTCAAAAGCGCTTTTGAATGCCTACACAAGAATTCTAGCAAGGAAGTACACAGATTTCTTGATCAATTGTGTGTGTCCCGGCTTTGTCAAAACTGACATAACTTGCGACAATGGGGTCTATACTGCAGCTGAAGGAGCCGAAAGTCCGGTGAGATTGGCTCTCCTCCCTCTTGGCGGGCCTTCGGGTTTTCTTTTCAGTCGACATGAAATGTTGTCATATTTTTAAATGAAAGAAAAAAAATATTTGTTAGCTAATGATTTTCTTCAAGTCAATCGATTGTTAATGCCATTTTCATTTAAGTAAATTTAAGTACAAGTTCAATTCTAGCATTGTTGAATTTGCTTTCATGTGGTCTCTTGCTCAATTGATGCTACTTTTATGGATATTGTAAATGATTTATAAGTATAATATTACCCCGTTGAAAATTATAACGCGCGGGATATTGTAAATGATTTATAAGTATAATGTTAAGGTTCTTTCTTTAAAGGAAAATTTTGAAATATCAAACCCTATTTCACGCTTCCGCCGCTTTTTTGAACCGATTTTTCCCTATAATTGGTATCAGAGTCTGGTTGAACCCTTAATTAATGATATATATATATATATATATATATATATACACACGTGAATCTTTTTCTTTTTATATATATGCATGTTTTAGAAAGAGATGACACTCTAGGTATTCACATATATATTCACATTGGAATGTATGGATATATGTATGTTTTATATGTGGATTGTTATTGCTCAATTTTGGTCCTAGAATTTCAATGTATTTTTTATTTTGGGATTGTAACAAGAAGGGTGGTCTATCATCGCCATAATTTTCTTCTTGGTAGTTGCTAAGTTTTTTATTTATTTTTGCTATTGTAATAAAAATACTACAGAAAAATATTGTATTAAAAAAACTGAATGTTTTATTTTATAAAATTCTTCTGTAATACATTCAAGTATCGAAGACTCTAAGGTTTGAAGAATTGGAAACAAACGGAACAAGTTTGGGACTGTGCGAGCCATAGCAACAAACGTGCAAGCGAATGAGCACGCGGCCACAATTGTTGTGGCATGGGCTGCGCACGGCAGCCCTATGGAAACCATGGGCAGCGCATGGCAGCCCTTTATGGGGATATGGGATGCGCACGCCCATGGGAGGCAACCAAGGGGTGTGCAAACGATGGACGCATGAAGACTTGTTCGCTAAGAAATGAGTTTTTTATTGTATTCCAAATATTGTAATTTACTTGTTTTTTTAGGATGGATCAAAATTGTAGCTATTTTTATTTTCGTAAATATTGCAATGTTTGTCATTGTTTGATAACATGTCATATAGAATAGGAGTGTCACTCATATATCTCTTTTGGTATGAACATGCATTGAATGATTTAGGTATCTAATTGACATCTAGATAACTTGGTAAATCATTCTATGGAATTTGATCACACACCTTAAATAATTGAGTGGGAGAAGGTGTTTTAGAACACTTACGGCCTCCAAGTTTAGTTGAGCTTTATGTTTCGTGTAATAAACCCCAAAGGGATATTCATGAATGGAATTTAGCAAGATATTTCCTTACAAGGATATACTAGACAATTAACCCAAACGATATCTACTCCTACATGAGGGGTATTCGTGAGGGAATATATTGAAGGTCGATAACTTGGTAACACACTCAATGTGGTTTTATTGATATCCTCCCAAGAGTTCTTGTTAATATAAATCACAAAGCTAAATTAAAACGCTGATTGTTATGTTAACAATTATGCGGTACCTAATCTTACTAGTAAATGATGCGAACTCCCAAATGAGGCGTGACATTTACGGATGTTGGATCACCGTTGAATTTTATGATTGAATTACTTAATTCAAGATAAATATTCAAAAGTGCTTTATCATGATTGTTTACTTATATAATTTTTGTTTTATTCAGAAATCATGACCCCATCCCTAATCAACATCCTAAAAGATAATACTTTAACTGGTGATAATTATGTCACATGAAAAAGGAAAATTGGGCTTTTGTTGCAATCTAAAAAGCATAAGTTCGTTTTGACAACTCCTAAACCACCTGCTCTTACTAATGAATCTAACGAGCAGCAAAGAGACGAGTATAATTTTATACAACTGCATAAGGTTTTATACAACTGCATATACATGTTGATAACATTATTTGACCTTGTGTAAAATGCTAATGTTGTTTAATATTCACTTGAACTTCTAGTTAGTTGCTATAAGACCTTGAAAATTAGGCTAAGTAGAACTTTCTTCCTCAACATAGATTAATTTAGTTTGTCCACCTTAACAAGAATATATGATCAATTCTTGTTTTCTTTTTGGTATGGGGATTTTGAGTATAACAAATTGTCCAATGTTTGACAATGCAGCCAGGGCTACATTGTTTCGATTGGAATGAACTTGCAACTCAAAATTATGAGATGGCAGAAGAGTGTCTAAAGATAAATTATTACGGTGCCAAAAGAATGATTGAAACACATATTTCTCTTCTCCAATTATCCGATTCTGTTAGGATCGTGAATGTTTCCTCCTCAGCAGGATTGTTGCAGGTAAAGACAAAAAACTTTCATTCCAAGAGAAAGTTTTGTATACTTTTACAAATCATCATATTGTTGAGTTACATATGTGCATATATAAAGTCCTTTTACCCAAAATTTTCTTTCATGTTTTTCCTAGAATGTAGAAAATGAATATGCTAAAGCAGTGTTAACCGATGTTGAAAATCTAACGGAAGAGAAAATTGACGAGTTATTGAACAATTTTATGAAAGATTTCAAAGAAGGATCCTTGGAGAAGGAAGGCTGGTGAACATATCTATCTGCCTACACCGTCTCGAAAGCAACTTTGAATGCCTACACAAGATTGCTGGCCAACAAGTACCCTGATATCTTGATCAATTCAGTTTGTCCAGGCCATGTAAAAACCAACATAATTTGCAATACTGGCGTCTTCACTCCTTCTGAAGGTGCTCAACCTGTCGTGAGGTTGGCTTTATTGTTTCAAAATGGACCTTCCGGTCTATTCTTTTCTCGAAATGAAATGTCATGTTTTTGAATGAAAATTGTCCTTTTTAATTTGAGAATAAAATGGTTTTTATGTATGGTTAATGATGGAAATGTGTATTCCACTTATTTCTAGTAGCAATTTAATAAATAAATATATTTAGAAAATTATTTTTCTTTTAAGTTTATCTAGCTCTGTTCGCCCTACTTCTAAAAAAAATTAGAATAAATTGATAAATAAATATTGAGGAAGGTTAGGCTTTTTAAATTTTTTTCCAAATGGTATTGGCATGTGACATGTCAACATTACATCACTCACCACATAATATCATGATTTACAAGATGTTGAAATGTTACGTGCCAACACCATTTGGGAAGCCTAGCATTATTCATAAATATTTTTGAAAAACAAGAATGCACTAGGTGAGTGATTTACTATTAGCAATTCTACCATTCCCTTGTATAAAATATAAATACAATAAATTAAATTTATAGGCTTGAAATTTGTAATTCCGTAATAAAATAAATAAATTAAAATAACACTTAATTATTTTTAACATTAAAACAAAACACTTATTAATTTTATTTTTTTTCCAAAAGTCCGGGCCTTTTGGATCTTCATATGTCTGTAATGGGCTTTGTTTGAGTGAAATCGATTGAATTGGTGGGCTCGATCCTATCCAAGTCCAACAGATCATACAGAACCCAGGCCCAGTCACCACTCGCAATGGATTGGTCACAACTCACAAAAATTCTTATGCTCCAAAAAGACGATTTGAGCTTCAACAATAATCAAATCTCACGACCCAAACACAGACAATAATAAAAGAGTGTATAATAATTTCATTGCATTTGTTGGATTTTTTCATGAGAAGAAAATCAACGGCTGCGATTCAAAACAGAACATATTTCATTTGAGGTTGCATGAATGATGCTAGAGACCGTGACTCGATTTTCACACAGTTGACTAGATATTATTTTTGTTTGATCTCTCACTGTATTTTAATTTATAGTAAGCTATTTGATTTCAATTCTCTATAAGTTTTTCTACTGTACCGTGTAAATTTTTTTCCAAAGATAACTCCAAAATTCATCCAATTCAACTACTCGCATTGCTTCTTCTTTTTGGAACCCCATTTTCATTTCTTCACTCAAAAGAAGGAAAAAAAAAACATGGAAGAAGCATCCACCTTTCTTGCAGCTAAAAGGTATGGTCTTGTTGTTTCTCGAATCACTCTTAAAACTATATAAACCAGTTTAATTTTGTGTTATGGTTGTAATTGCATACCCATTTAAGTTTCAAACATTTGTTTACTTTTACTGGCACTTATAATTTCAGTCAAATATGTTTGAATTGTAATTTTTTCACTATTTCTTAAATATATTTCATATCTATGTGATTGCTTTAAATAATTCTTTACATTGCTGTTATTGTTTGAATTTTCAATATCAAGGTATGCAGTAGTTACAGGAGCAAATAAGGGAATTGGGTTTGAAATATGCAAGCAATTGGCTTCTAAAGGGGTTGTGGTGGTACTAACTTCCAGAGATGAGAAAAGAGGCCTTGAAGCTGTTGAAAAGCTGAAAAAATCAGAGGGTCTCTCTGATTATGTGATCTTTCATCAACTTGATATCACAGATCCTGCTAGCATTGCTTCTCTTGCACACTTCATCAAAACTCAGTTTGGAAAACTTGATATCTTGGTATGCTTGACAACTCATTTCTTGAATTCCACTTGTTAATTCTATGTTGGCTTATTGATTAGTATGTGAATTAACCCAATTTAAATGAAGGATTATTATACTTGAATTGTTTGTCTATTGCCAGATATAATGTATATATATCTTTGTATGTATTTGTGTATTTTATCCTGGTTCACAGAATCAGTTTGTAACATAATAATTAGAAGTTTACAAGTTCAATATCTCTTAATGAAGTTCACTATTAGAGAATGATAAATTATAAATTATGTTCTTTTATCTTATTTGCACATGAACTTTGTGCTCACTTATCTAAAAACAATGAGCCTAGCTCCAAATCACTGTATGTCCTCATGGTTAACTTGTGAATGTGAAGTAAATAATGAGGAAAAAAAAAAGGGTTTCTGTGCAGGTGAACAATGCAGCTACCAGTGGAGTTATATTGGACTCTGAAGCATTTGTGAGAGCGTTTGAAGCGGCTGGTGGTTGGGTAAATATTCTATACATTAATGTTTTTTTGCTGTCAAGTGGTTTTGAAGTTTTACTTTAAACCATGCCAGTACATAATTGACCTTGTGAAATTAAATGCTCATGTTGTTTATTATCCTACTGTCAATATCTAGATCCTAAAGTTTGTCGACCTTAACATGCATATATGATAAATTCTTGGCTACGGGATTTTGTGTCTGATGACCTTGTCTCCAATTTTTGAGATTGCAGTCACAGGGACAACATTTCAATTGGAATGAACTTGCAACCCAAACGTTTGAGGTGGTAGAAGAGTGTCTGAAGACAAATTATTATGGTGCCAAAAGAATGGTTGAAGCACTTATTTCCCTCCTCCAGTTATCTGATTCAGCAAGGATCGTGAATGTTTCCTCTGTGGGAGGCTTGTTGAAGGTAAAGAACCTTCCTTCCCAGAAATTTTGTTTGTATTCTTTTTATAAACAGGAAGTCGATGCTAGTGCACCATTAAAGAATAGTAAACAAACAAGATTATACTAAACGTGGACCATCTTGCTGTTTAAAGACAAACTATTAGTTCCATAAAACATAAAAATGATAAATATGGTTACATAAGTTAGACTTTTATAGATCTTTGTTGGCATTTTGTAAACATGATTATATTATGCATAATTTGATTTAAATTTGGAGTAAATTGTCAACTTATATCCCAGAAACCACTAAAGAAATATAAGATCAAGTAATTCAGATTTGTTGCTTTATCACATAAAGGTGCACTTTTTCCACAAATTGTTTACTTAACTCTCTACATATTTAGACAATCTTGCATTTATTCTTTCACAACTATCATCATTGTTGAATTAGATATAATGTACACAAAGTCCTTTTAACCCGAGTTTTCCTTTCATATTAACCCAGCATATACCAATTGAACGGGATATAACAATGTTGAGCGATGTTGAAAGTCTTACAGAAGAGAAAATTGACGAGTTTTTGAACAAATTTATAAAGGATTTCAAAGAAGGATCCTTGGAGAAACAAGGGTGGAAACCATATCTATCCACCTACACCGTCTCGAAAGCAGCTCTGAATGCATACACAAGAATGCTGGCCAACAAGTACCCAAATATTTTGATCAACTGTGTCTGCCCTGGTTATGTCAAAACTGACATAAATTGTAATACTGGCATCTTCACTCCTTCTGAAGGTGCCCAATTTACTGTGAGATTAGCTCTACTGCCTCAAAGTGGACCTTCTGGCCTTTTCTTTTCTCGAAATGAAGTGTCATGTTTTTGAATGGAAATTATCCGTTTTAATCTGAGACTTAAAATGGTTTATATGTATGGTTTTTGTAAATGTTTTGTCAAATGATGTTGGCCAAGTAAATGGTCTGTAAATTTCTTTCTTTCTTTTATTTAATAAGAAATTTTGAGCTAGGAGACTTACTGTAAATTATGAGCTAGGGGACCCTTTCATTAATCATACAATAAATTTGATGAAATCCAAATGTTCATATCTAAGAATTTATAAATAAATATGGATAAAGAATTAAAGATATTTTATGTGGTCACACTTCATGTGATGATAAAATTAGAAATAATGCTACGATGTCTAAAAATTTATCAAAATTCATTGTTTGAATGATATCTCAAGCTGATTTATAACTATCAAATCATAAGTATATCATCACAAATTAGTTTATTGTATCGTTTTTGGTAAAAAAAAAAAAAGTATCAGTGATGTATATATCCCATCTAAAATCTCACATTTTTATCCCAACATGTGGTACTTGAAATGTCAAATGATGAACAGGTTTTTAGGTGAGATGTTTAGCATTATTAAAAAAATATTTGGACAATTTTTTTTTTTTTTTGGGAATATAGCATTATTCTAAAACTCAATATATGGTATTAATCAAAATCACCCAGGTCCTATCTTAATATATTGGGCTTTATGCGGCCATTAATGGACTTGAGACGTATTTCTGCCAAATGAACCAAAAACTATTGGGGACCGGACCGATATACTCGAATTGATTATAAACGGTTGTGAGAAGCTAGACTCGTTCTCTCGAGTCTCATGGTTCACTCACTCTCTCGGCTTCCGTCGTTCGTCCATCAACGACTCAATCACCGCCGTCAAATGCCAACGCCGCCACCATCCAAAGTAGATGGCAAAGGCGTTCAAATGCATTGTAAATGTAAAGGTATTTTTCTTTCTGTTTTAGTTTTCCTTTATCCATCCTCTCACTCGATCTCTCTCTCTCTCTCTCTCTCTCTCTCTTTAATTCTCTGCTTTATAGAAAGAGTTGTTTCACCAAGAATCGTCCAGCGAGATCGGTGAAACTCAGTGACGCGGCCGATCGCTTCTGGATTCGATGTGCCTGGCACGTCATCACTGTTTACTGATATGTCCATGACGTGCTCGGCCACGTCATTGAAGTAAATGATGTGTCTGGACACGGCAGCATCATATGATGTGTACTCGGTGACGC